>JBBPDC010000141.1:3603001-3613068 GCA_037974485.1 Hemigrammopetersius urotaenia
GAGTTCCCCATCTGGACTCCTGCCTGGCCTATGTGTACAGAGATGCACTCCCTCTGTGGAACAGAGCATTGTAGTCATACAAACTTACCTCAAAGGCAAAACATTTTATAAACAGCAGCATAGACAAACCATACCATGGTAATCAGTGCTGGAGGCAAACAGGTAGCTGTCCTGGAGTCTCAGCAGAGTTCCACACTCAGTAGAAGAGAATCCATCACTACAGATTTATGTGATCAAGGAGCAGGATTCTCACCCTCACCTCTGAATGAGGGCACCTGTCCGTAATTAGTGGGATGTGGTTTCTTAATTAAACTCAGGACAAGAGACTCTGTTTGGGCCTGGATTAGGAGAAAATAAATTTAGCATGTTTTCAATTCAAATGTCACTAAAATGCTTGGCTAGGCTACTTTAGTGTTAGCTCACTGTGCCACTGGCTGTGTCCCAAATCATGTACGTTTGCTTTCACAGACGTGTGACTGACTTGAAGCTACATTGTGTTGTTTAAGTGCTCCAGATTAGGTTTACCTTCTTTAGGCCCACTCTAGTGGTTGGTATAGCATGGTGGGTAATACCACTGGCCTCCATGCAGCAGAATAGATCTGTGTCCCAAATCACAGAATAATTCATAATACTACATTACTGAATCAGTTTCTAAAGGTATGTACTAGTTTTACTCACTCTTTAGTGCGGTAGTATGTCATACCAGGCAATACTGATAACACTGATCTGTATCAAGATTGTATTTTGAGTTGCTCTGGATAATGGTTGGGGAAATTTTAATGCTTTGTTTAATACTTTTTTCCTGACCTTTTCTAGTGCACGTGTTAATCACGTACTTCTCAGATACATGTTATGCCAAAAACTACTGGTAGGTTCCGTTAGGGCTGTGTTTCACATCGTTCTGTTGTTTTCTGCTCCCACAACCTTTACATTTTAAAAATGTCATTTGAATTCCCTCAGAGACAGTACATGAAAATATGTTACTCTCATTCTCTCTGGCAGATCTGGGTGGGCTGCCATGGCCACAGCGGGAGCAAAGCTAATGGGAAGGTCTACGTGGTCGACACACAGCGCCACCTAGTGGAGAAGGAACTGGTGGCACGTTCGGACTCCGTTCAGACTCTGTGCTCAGCCGAGGACCGGTACATCCTCAGTGGTGCGGCTGGACAGGACGGAAAGATTGCGATCTGGAAGGCTGAGTAGTAAAAGAAGTGGACCAGCAGACACCGTGTGCCACAGTGATGAAGGAATCCAGAGGAAACTTCCCAAATGAGATGATGCTTCTTATAATAGAAGCACTCACACATATGTTTTAGTAAGTGGTATTTTAATTATATTAATAGTCTGGTTCTCTGGTATTTTTAATGTAGTATTGCACTTACTTTCTTTTGTTTTTGGAGCATTCTGTCACCCCAAACTCATATGTTCCAGCATATCAAGTTCATGTACAGATTGAGGGTTCTAGGAGTGTGGACGAGAATATTACATTACGTCTGTTCTGGTGTCAGTTTTGGAATAAATGACTCCATTATACTTTGTTTCAAGGTATGTTTTGCACATTTGAGAGCAAGAGGCCTTTTACCTTGATTTACTTATTTTTAATATTCTTATGGGAGGATTTTTCTTAGTGCTGGTTCTAATCCCATACCCTTTTAGCATGTTCAGCACTCCCAGCACAGCTAAAGGAGCTCATCAGCTAATGAATAAGACTCTCTGACTTTTAAAAGTGACGTTAATGCATTAAACACCAATGATGACAGTGCAGAAATACTCCAGGAAATGGAACCACTGGCAGTGAACTTCATTATAACCTACAGATTTACAAAATACTTTTGTGAACTTCACATTCAACTAGATAGATAATGGATTGGGAACCCCTGGAGTATCCGATTTATTACACTTTGTTTACACTGGGGTTAGGGTTAGGGCTCAAATCTGGTTTGAAGGACAGTTTGGGTCAGCTGGTGGTTAGGGAGTTGCCCCTGCGATGAGAAGGTCATGGGTTCAAATCCCGGGACTGCTAGTGGTACCACTGTGGTACCCTTAAGCAAGTTACTATCCCCACACACTGCTCCCCGGGCGCTATGTTCCTGGCTCCCCGCTACTTCACTTGGTAAATGGGTAACATGCAGAGAAAGCACTTTACTTTATTTATTACGAGGGGTGTCCGAAAACTTTTGGACACAAAGAGAAAGACCCACTGCTTCTCATGGTGAATGGGTACAATGGGTTAAATGCAGAGAAAGAATTTCACGCTGTGTTATGTTGTGGTGTATTCACTCGTGATAAGGGACCGTTTTACTCTGTTGGTGTAATGGCCAGGCGTCCCAATACTTTTGTCCATATAGTGTATTATAAGGGATGTCCGGATATTTTTGTACACGATGGGGAAAAATTGGCGTATCAAATGAAACCACGCCCCACGGGTATGTAAGGGTCCGGCCCGCCTCCTGGCCCTCCCTTTCCGCTCCGTGTGTGAGGTCTGTCAGGACGTGTCTAAGGTGCTCGGTTCTTCTACCGAAGCTAAGGCCCCCAATCCGGCAACTAGCACCGTTAAAATTAGACATCCGTGTCCTAAACCGTAACATATTGAAAGAAAGATGGCCTCTGTATCCGAGCTCGCCTGTATTTACTCGGCTCTGATCCTCCATGATGACGAAGTGACCGTCACAGTATGTACCGGCCCCGGCGCCATTTCTACTCTTAGCATTAGCTCAACATCAGGGCTTTAACGTCTTAATTTTATAAGCTAACCGAGTACATCATGATCCCACACTCAAATTACAAAGAGACCTCAGCAGTGTCTTGAAAATGTCATTTCAGCTCCTAGGGCTCTAATGCTAACTGGCTAGCCATGCTAGTTTTAGCGGGGAGTTTGTTTTCAACACGCATGTGGCCGAATTTGGCATGAAATGAAGCGCCCGGATTTGTTGAGAGTTTCTGAATCTTATATTTTGGGTGGGCGTGGGTTTTATGCGAGTTTTGCGTCACAACAGCTTAAATAACCGAGCAGATTGAAAGCAGGTGTTTTAGCGATGAGCTAACAAGAGTTTTGTGACTTTCCTTAGGAGGACAAGCTGAACGCCCTGATTAAAGCTGCAGGAGTCACAATCGAGCCCTTCTGGCCCGGTCTCTTCGCCAAGGTTTGTATCCCTTACTAGCTTAAAACTCGTGTTAGTAAATTTGAATGTAGTGTCCTTTCATATTCGAAAATTTGAACAGCAGCTGGTGGTTAGGGAGTTGCCACTGTCATTAGTAAGTTGTGGGATTGAACCCCAGGACTGCTAGTAGCATCACTGAGGTACACCTGAGCAAGGTACCGGTCACACGTGACTGTAAGGGTCCGTTTTATTTTATGCTTGGGTTCAGTTTGACCTCAGGATTTTAATGGTTTGATTGCAGAGCGGATTTCATGCTTTGTGGTGTGTTTACGCGTTGAAATTGACCCTAAGCATAAAAGGAGGTTTTAGTTATTATTGGAGAATGAGGTTTGACATACCAAGCTGTTCCATCACTGGTCAAAAGTTACTGTGGATCTGTCAGTGTTGGTGTTTTTGCTGCTCCAGTGTGGAAAGAGCATCTCTTGCCTCCAGTGCTCAGGATGCTTTTGTAAAGAGGGTGTTTATAGTTTAGACTAGTCCTGGCCTTGGAGATGCACCATTTGCCATCTAAAAATGTTAGATTTGAACTCGCCAAAGTGATCTCAAAGACCAAGATTGGACACTGACTTGACAGAATAAGATACTGAAATGTATTCATAATAGAAACTACATGAGAACAAACCTTTTTTTATAATGACATAGTAGCTCATATTAGCAGTTTAATGGTTTATTAAAAGTTCAGCTGTAGACGTTTCATAAAAAGGGCTTATTAAACTGCTTTTTCACTCGCGTGGTGTTGATTGATAGATGAGCTTTTGTTGTTGTTCAGCATCCTGCTTCAGTACGTACAATGAAACTGTAGGGACAACTTAACAATGCAAACAAATAGTTAACAGTGCAGACATTAAACTTGGTATACACTGTAAACATCAAACTTGAAGTTGCGGACATCCCAACAATGATGCACAATTTACAAGTCAAGTACTATGAAGTATTGCACTTATTGAGGAGGTGATCAGTATGGCACTAGTATGTATATATAAATGTGTAAAACTATACTATAAAAGAATAGATGCATATATTGTAGACAGTGGTGTGTTGAAAAATTGTTTTGTTTGTGTGGATCAACCTCTGTATGACTTCATAGTGGCTGATTTGGATGTACCAGTAACCTTAATGTCTGGTTACTAATACACTGATGCAATCCAAGTATGCAGTAAACTCAGGATGCTGAGTTCAATGTCGTGTGTGCAGGCTCTGGCCAGCGTGGACATCGGTAGCCTGATCTGCAACGTGGGCGCTGGCGGTGCTGCCCCTGCTCCCGCTGCTGGAGGAGCTGCTCCCGCTGCTGGAGAAGCACCAGGTAACACACTTACTCGTACAGAGCCTTCAGAAATTAGATTTAATCTAGTACTAAAAATTACAACCACTCCGGACTTTAAGTCAAATTGATGTTCTTGTGTGGAATTGAGCATGACCATGAATAAAACACACTATTGGCCATTTTAATGCCTTAAACCCTGAACAAATGTGAATGAATATCAGTCTGGGCATCATGAACTTGACCTTAGCCAACACACTTTCATGGACTAGGTTGGCTTTAGATTTGTTTACCTTGTTTTAGCTTTGAATTGACATTCAGACATTTTGTTTACAGCCAAGGAGGAGGAGAAGAAAGAGGAGAAGAAGGAAGAGTCTGAGGAGTCTGATGACGACATGGGATTCGGTCTCTTTGACTAAAGTGATTTTTCTATGGAAAAATAAAAAACCCAGACTGAAGTACATGGTGTTTCTCGCCTTTCTCTGATCACTGTAGTGCTGTAAGGTGTCATCTACCAGATATAAGGGGTGTTTTAATAGTGTTTTGATAAATGGTAGGTTTATAGGAAAGAAATTCTGACTTGATCAGAGGCTGCCAGTATTGTTGGATCAGGTTCAGTGGTCTCAGATTTGCAAGTTGTAGAATCAATTATTACAGATGGGTGGAAGGAAGCTGTTGGATTTCTGCTTTAGAACAAATGTAAAAACATACAGGGCTGAGTTACATGTAGTGGTTTGGATAAATGTGCTACTGTAAAGAGACTAATTGAATTGTTAATGTTTTGATACTTTAGAAATGGCACTACTGCTCACATTGAGAGTCCTGGAGCCATATTACAGAAACGTCCTAACTTGAAAATCCTATCTTAAACCATCCGATCTTAACTTTATGCTTAAGGTGGAAAGTTTCTGTAATATGGCCCCTGGACTTCCTGTACTGTGGCATCATTTAGGGAGTTGCCCCCCTTTGATCAGAAGATTGTGGGTTCAAATCCCTGCACTGTAAGTTACGCTACTCACTGGGTGCAGTGTTCTGGCTGGCCACTGCTTCACTTGGTAAAAGGGTTAAATGCAGAAAGAATTTTGCACTGTTCACACTGCTGTGGTGTATTATGACAAAAATGGACACTTAATACTTCATTCTTACAAATGTTTCTGCAGTACCCTTTATACCACTGATGAATTTGAGTTACTGATTAATTCACTTGATTCTGGTTTCCTAGACACTGGGCGTGGGGGGATGTGTATGGCAAAATTGTTTTGAGGTTAATGAGCATACAGGCTCACTGTTTAATCCCTCACCAAATTAGTTTTTCAGTAACTAATTTAATATTGAAATATGAAATAATGGGCTGACATTCAGTTATGTGACACTACTGGCTTTGTGACTGGTCGTCTTTGTTTAGAAAGTATTGACCCTATAATACACTAAAATACGGAAGAAATTGCATTCATCATGACAATCAAATCCCCCACTCAAACACGAATACCTCATTTAGCAGAGAAGATTTACAAGACTGTTCTATAGACATTTGTGGCAGAGGAGCCCCAGGCTTGAGGCTCAAATCTAAGTGAGAAAAACAGCACTCCAAATACAAGAGTAACACATTTTTATTAGTTAAAGGTTCTGTACAGTCAGTTCTTCCTGAGAATAATTTATCAGAGTGACAACGTGGATTTATTTATAGATTGTACTGTACACGGGGTGAGCTTGAACAAACTCGAAATGACATTGGCTTCGAGGAAAAGAAATAAAATAAGTTGTGGTAAATGTGGACCAAGGTCTACGCCTACCACCATACTTCTCTTTGAGAAAGCAATAGGTTAGAAGGCTTTGAGCTATTAGAACTGTGCTTTTATCGCCGACAGGAGTAGGTTTAGGGGACACGACGAGTCCCCGATGGCACATTTCTACTCATTGATGTCCCGTTAAGGGAGATACACCCTTCTTAGCCTAATAGTTTTATAGAAGTAGTTGTGATTCTTTAAAAAATATATGCTTTTGTATGTGTAGTATTACACTTAAACAGCATGGTGTGTTACGTTCCGGAGAAATGCGCTGTCTCTCGAGGTGCCCCCTGAGTACGCCAGAGGATGGCGGAGAACAGTGTGAGCCCTCAATATGTATATAATCCGGGATATTTGTAGGAGCATATCTGCTATAGTACAGTTCATACGAGGAAGTGCGTTCGTTTCAACAGTAACAATAACAATAAACCTTTGGGTTAGTGAAGACGGTTCCAGGATTTACAGTCATCTCAGAGTATGGGTTCCAGTTGCAGGATTTTCCAGCTTAAAGTGGAGCCTCGGGCCTAGAACCGGACTTCATCTCTGGATTTAAAAAAATAAAATAAAAAAATAAAAACAGGACAACCAGCACAAACAAGACCATAAAACAAATGTTTCTCCAAAAGTTCATAGAATGGAGTATGTGACAACTATATAAAAAAAGGGGCATATTTCATATTCTTGTAGTGACGAGTCAGGCTTTAGAGGTGTGTTTCTTCATAGTAGTGAGAGTTCTAAGTGAGGGTGGGGGGGGTCACTGCTGCTGCATGGTTCAGTAGGCCTGTATGAGGGCAGCCCAGTGTCCGAGCAGTGGACGACCTCTCCTCTACCCTCCTGTGCTGTAGCTTCCCGCGCTTTCTCCGAAGCAGCTAGTGCGGCCGGGACTGCGCGCTCATCTTCAGCCGTGCCTGGTCGATGACGTCCAGGAGGTTCTTGGCATCCACGGCGAGTGCGTGTGCCGCAGTCAGCATCTGCTTCTTGTAGTCCTGCTGCAGGCTGGTCAGCACGTACTGCTGCGCCAGCTTCATCTTGTTGATGAGCTCAGCCAGGTCCGAGTTCAACAGCTTCTGGGCCATCTCGATCTGGCAGGACAGTGTATGGGTTAGAACTTGATTTAATGGCAGTGAGGCACATGGAATGACTAGATATACTCAAACATTTACGGCAAACGAGTGTAACCAACTGCACTCATTCCCTGAGATATTGACAACACCCTACATAACCACACAGCGCTGCAGGCTGAACAGTGGGATATGCGTATTTTGCTTTCTCTATGTAAAAGAAAGACTTACCTCTCTGTGTGTGCTGGCTGGTAACACAGGTATGGTCTCATCCACCGTGGCTAGCAAGGTTCTCAAAGCCAGTCCCACCTCCTGCAACCACAATCAGCAGTGATGAGTTCTAATAATACACTCAGTGTTTACTGAACACTCGGTTAAAACTGCTATTTAATACTTAGTCATTCTGTTATACTGTCTATAGAACAGGGGGCAGCTGGTAGCCTAGTGGTTAGGGCATTCGCCCTGCGATCAGAATGTCCAGGTTCGATTCCCAAGACCGCTAGGCACCTCTGAGGTACCCTGAGCAAGGTACTGTCCCCACACACTGCTGCCCGGGCGCTGTGTTCCTGCCGACCCCCTGCTTCACGTGGTGAATGGGTTAAATGCAGAGGAAGAATTTCGTACGGTGGTGTGTTCCCATATGACAGAATTTTCTTTCATAGCAACTGCTGTCATGTGTGACAGGTTTACAGAATCCTGTTAAAAATACTGATCATAACTACGAGAAACTGTTTCACTGCTCCGTTTTATTTGAGTTGATTTGTATGTGTTATGTGGTGCTGGAGGCCTAGTGGTAGGATACTTGCCTCTGGTCCAAGAGGTCATGGGTTCGAATCCTATCTTCAGCACCACCACTGGGTTCCTGGGTCCCTTAACCCCGAGTTGCTCCAGGGAGAGACTGCTCCCTGTAGTCAGGAAATGGAAGTCGCTTTGGATAAAAGTGTCCCAGAAATGATGTATTTATGGGCGGGGCATGGGTAGGTCAGCCGTATGTGTTAAAACAAAGCATCGCCTGGGCAGTATGCATGTCATGCTCGGCTTAACTGGGGATTTGTACACAGATGCTCCTTTACACTGCAGGATGAGTGTGGCTGCAGCAGGGCCCGTGCAGCCCTGGCTATGTAAGAGAGGCTGCAGGGCTCTGGCAGTCAGGCTGAATGCCGTTTGGGGAACAGCTGAGAAGGTGAAGAGCACAGAGCATGCAGATGCTGGACTGTGCGAGTGTGAAAGCAGGCCGTTTATATAACCCAGACCTGCCTCACGTGTCAACGTATCAAACAGCCAGGAGCCCCGCAGCCCCGACACAGACGGCACGGATCAGGACAGGTCAGAAAGCCCAGGGCTCATCTGGTTGGGCATGGCTGAGCCCTGCCACGGACCGGCGGCTTCAGCGCGTTGGTGTGGAGAGAGTTACAGTGGCAGTCTGGACCCAGGTGTTGGGATACACATAACAAACCAATAGCAGACTGTAGTTATCTGCCTTCGGTTTGTGTCTGTCTTTATTCAAACCAAATTATGAGCAAAAAGAATGGGATTGGTTTGGCAAATGGTACTTAATCAGCTTCTTTAGCTTTTTCTACCAGCAAACACACAAGAAAACACTAGAATGAATGCGAACGAAAAAGAAAACATTCGTTTGATTAGTTGTGTTTGAAGGGACACACTGTTTTGACTGAGTTTAGATGAATCCGGTTGAACTGAATTGTGCAAAGTGTCAGTCCAGAAATGATGTATTTATGGGCGGAGCTTGAGTCATCCATATTTGTTAAACAGCTTCAGAAATGTAAGAGGGATGTAAGTGTGAAATGTATGAAATGATATATATATGAAACATGTCACTGAAGCCACTTCGTTCAGCACTGCAGGCCGCCAGCAGTTTGGCTTCAGGGATGCAGCTGTAGCCCTGAGCGGGATTAAAATCCCTAATGACCTTTAGAAGTGGCACCTGTCAGTTCCACATCATCAGCATCTGGCCAGAGGCATTACCACACCCGCGCTGCCCGTGGGCTCCAGGCTTCAGAGCACACTTGACCTCTCACAAGCACAGGCTGCACAATCACAGATGCTTATTACATTTCAAATAATAGTCAATTTGCAGTTTTCCTCAAACGTGGCCCATCAGCCAAGACATGCTGGGTGTCTCATATTTGCGTCTTCAGTCTTCAAAGCTTATGTAATTGGCAAGTAATGGAACCGTTAATCCCACCAATTAGCATTGTGCAAGCTGCGTGGCTGAATCATCACATGCTCATTTCACCTCCGACAGGCGTGCTTTTGCGGTTCTTGGCATTGCATAACCTACTGTTGTCTATAAAACAGCTCTGGAAAACATAAGAGACACTGCAAAAAGGTTTGATTTCTCACGTCTAATCTTTTATGAGTGCAAGTATTGAACTGAACAGCTTCGCCTTAGTTTTTAAGAAGTGCTTCTCCTCATTTCCAAATACAAATATTGCTCTTTAAAGCATCATTTTAAAGGAAATGACAAAACATCAGAATAAGAAAACGATGCAGCGTTTACAGAACAGAAGAAAACAAATCTCTCCTACACAGTCAGTACCTCATAAAACGAGGTGTTTGTGTAGGAGACACTGGCATTAAGTGGTTGTCACTCATAGAGAGATTGAAGAGTAAATTGCAGTGGTGTCTGTGTGTAGACAAGCATATCACAAACACAACCAGTCAGAAGTTTTAGAACCCCCCAATTTTTCCCCAACAAATGTTTGTTTGTATTGAAATTGAAGCGGTTCAGAGTCTCACTGTTCATTCTGCAGAACGTTCTTCCAGCTCTGCTGCA
>JBBPDC010000141.1:3622474-3638270 GCA_037974485.1 Hemigrammopetersius urotaenia
AGTCGCTTTGGATAAAAGCGTCTGATAAATGCCGTAAATGTAAATGTAAATGTACAGGGGACAGTCTCCCTGGAGCAACTTGGGGTTAAGGGTCTTGCTCAGAGACCCAGAGGTGGTGCTGAAGGTAGGATTTGAACGTATGACCTCTTGGTCCAGAGGCAAGTTTCCTACCCACTGAGTTACCTCCCACCCATTAGTAGAGAATTAGTGCGAAATTGTCCTTTATACGGCGGGCACGACAACTTCACTGCTTTGTTTACTCAAAGCAGCTCTTTCAACTGCCGGCCCTTCTGATGGTCTGGTTCTAGGGATAAATGGTAAAAAAATAACGCCAGAATCAGAAGATGACAAATCTGTCATGAGATTCTCATGATTCTCAGAAAAGCATAAACCACAGGGATTTCCGTAGTTTCCCAGAAACCTGGCAGCCAAATTCAACCGGCATTAATGAATGTTCATCCAGCATTTTCCATCATAGGGGTAGAAGCAGTTTGGAGACAAAGTTCGTACGAAGTCGTCAACAGCTCTGACTATCCATCAAAAGCAAGTGTGCTTTTCCACCCAGCAGCAGGAGAACACCTAAGCCACACGCTGCCAGACTGTGGGGAGAACACAAGAGAGATGTGGCTTCCTCCACAGTTTCGCCTCTGTGTGGTTAATGCTTGAAGTGAATGTGATCTCAAACATGCGCACACACAATCCACTCAAGATTTACAGCCTTGTTTGTTGAACAAGACGGAGTATCACTGTTTCATCAGTCTTCACTGAATAAAAAAGGCACAAAAACCACACCTGTGCTTCAATGGGGGTTTAGCCCAGGGCTCTTTCTGTGCCAGGGGAAAGACAAAGAGGCCACTGAAGTGAATGTGGCGATGAAAAGATGAGGGGGGGTGCCCATGTTAGTCTGTGTGAGAAATGTAATCTCAGTTGTATTGTATGAACTGCAGGTAAAGCATAAGAACACAGAAATGATCTGACAGTACCAGGAAGCTCTCCTCATGTTCCAGCCAGCGCTGGTCCTCCTCCATCTGCTGCTGCTGCATCATCAGCCTTTCCTCCATCAGATGGGGCGGCAGGCTCTGTCCCAGCGCCCGCATGTCCAGAGCACCTCCATCCTGACACACACACACACACGCACACACACACACACATTACTGCTAGCTCTAGAGTGGGAGTAGCTCACTCCAGTCCTGGACTGGACTTCAAAACAGTTTGTGACTGAACTATTCACTGCCAAGTTAAATCGTGTTCTTTAGTCAGGGGCTGAAAAGTACAGAGAAACTGTCCTCGAGTTAAAGCACAGGTCAAAATCTTACCCAATATAGTAGAAGAACTGAGGCTAAAACCATGGCTAGCTTATCTGCCTGGTCTTAAAGGGGAACCACACCATTTTTTTCTAAAATAGCCCATAATGTACATTTACTGTATAATCATGTGGACTGGTTTGATATACAACACATCGCTGCATAGAAACTTTCCAACTCAAATTTCTCTACAGTGGTAGTGATAGGAACCAGGAATCTCAAACAGCCATTTTATTGGCCATCCAAAACCACAAGCTCACGTGTCTTATGAGTTTAATATGTAATAAAATAAGGTGCTAAAACATATTTTAAGGGGAGTTTGTTCTACAATACCCCCAGTGTCCCCAAACTTTCATAAAACAATGTCACACAGCATATTCAGAACTTTCTGAGAAGTGTTCCAGAGTCCAAGAGAGCATAACTGTCTATTTTCCTTCCAGTTAGAAAGGATGAGCCGCCCTCTTCTCAACACTAAGCATGAGGCTAGCCAGTGGAGACGTCTTCTAGCTTAAGTAAAACGAATTGGTTGTGTCGTGTTCTCCAGTGATGTTGCATTAATGTCAGTTCTTCCATTAGGAAGTATGTTTACCCTCCCAGTGCTGGTGGCACCATATGACTGGTGACTCTACTGGTGAAATATAACCTTAAGACTTAAACTGGGGAGAACATTTCAGGGAGAAAAGAAAAACAAAAACTCTGTGATGCGTTTTTTAAATTCTTCAGATGTCTGGTTCCCATCATCACCACTGTGTACCATTCTTACTCGAAGCTCCTCTGCAACAGAGCATCACACAGACAATCTTATTTGTTTACATCTAATTATGGAGAAATGCTGAAGCATTTCAACAAACTGGTGCAGTGACTAATGGATGGTACTAGTATTTACACAGATGTGGATTAGCCCAGTTACAGGTAGATTCATTTTGTTTAATTTGGGGGAAAAAACATCACATTTAATAAGATATGCATTAATTAAACTATTAACAGTGAAAAGGTTTTTTTTCCCCGAACAATGATTGTTCACATATCTGTCTTAGGTTTCCAGCCATTCCAATATATAAACACACAATATTTTTGTAAAATTCAGCCAAGCTTTAAGATCAGGAGTTGACACTCACTTCCATGTTAGGAGACCACATGGGCACGTCCTGTCTGTGGTGGTTCCAGCTCTCGTGTGGGTCGAGAACAGAAGCCTGGGCTGGGTATCCTCCTCCGGGCATCGCGGGCATGCCGTGAGAGCCGGGGTAACCGGATACCTTCAACAGAGCAAAGCACGGGTCAAAACAAGCTCCGACGCCAAATAAACCTGATCACCAATCAGAACAATCCCTGCTGGTTTTCTTATTCTCACTTCCAGACGGAGCTCTTTTGGTTTAAAGACACTTTTGCAGTGAAAACGGGGCACCACCCTCCAGTCCCACCCTCCAGCTCCATCAATGGTATAAAGCACTGCTGAAATTTGCTTGATCTCTGACCCTCCCTGAGACCCAGGGGACCCTATTCTGGTCTCCTTCTCTCCTATTCAGTAAAAGGCTTTAAATGAACCGAGACTAAAATAACCAAACAATGCCCGGGCTTTTCGCGCACATGCCTTATACGGTAAAAAAGTGAGCTCACATTGAAGTGATAACGGCAGAATTAGGAGGGAAAATATTATTGTTGCGTTTCTTTTTTTTGGAAAGACAAATTCCATCTCGAGTGGACAACGCCAGGAGTCTTAAAAGAGTCAGCAGGAAATGGCTGCTGTCAGGCTGCTTTATGAGGCACTGCAGGGCTGTGAAACAGCTTAACTGAGCTGCTGACCTGGCAGAGCGGGCACCGGCCTCGCGAGCGCAGGGCCAAGCTAGAGCCTTTAGAGGCCTACAGCCAACATGTTGCCTTGTTTATGTTTATTTTGATTACTTAATCGCATAATTGTCTGCACTTCCAGCTAATTTTCCTTTATTTTGGCGTCAGTAAATAACAAAAACACAGCAAAACTGTAAAGGCCAGTTCTTTTTTCTGCAAAACAAGGCTGTACACAACGTTTTCCAAATTCAAATGCTCTTACAAACACATGGACCGAAATTTAAAAACTGCACTTTCCACCAAATCTCCCCACTTGTTTCAAAGAAGAACGAGCCAGAAATTAGATAAAGGACCATGCATCACTTCACAACGGCCTAAGGGGATCATGACCAATAGCAAGTCCCCCTGAACGGGGGTGCGGAGTCCAGTAACTCTGTGATTAGTAAAACTTGCGTTTCTGACCTGAAATGTAATAACTCAACATCAGTGGTTGACCTCTTGTGCTCTTGTGACTGAATGCAATCAAATCCTCACAGAAATGTTTAAACATCCAGTGTAAAGCCTTTTCAGAAGAGGAGAGTCTTGGCAATACTCTTTAAATACTCTTGATTTTTACGTAAACATTGGTGCACACCTACAAACCTGTAGAAAAATGCCTATAAATGCCTATTTTTATAGTGTAAATAAACCCCCTCCCAGAACACTTTAATGTAATTTAAACTCAGTATAATGCATTACCCTTAAAGAAAAGGTAAATAAATAATCAGAATCAGAAAACTTTGTTGCTTACACAACATTAGCATTAGCATTAACAGTTAGCATTAGCAGCATGCAAACACTCAAAAGAAACATTGAAATAACTCTCTCTACCCACATGTTTAGAAGGCGGCACAGCTTACTAATTCTAAATAAACTGAGGGGGTTAAAACACTAAAATATGACAAGACACAGAGCAGTCATGCTACATGCTGCAGCAGCTTCTTCTTCTTCTTCTTTTTATGGCGGTTGACAACTTTTCAGCGTATTACTTCACACAGCGAGGTTAAAAAGACTAATGAAAAAAATGACAGCTGGTGGTTGGGTTGATACTGTGGTCACAGCCATAAAGAGCCGAATGACGAATGTGTTACAGGTGAAACTGATGGGACTGAGGTGGTTTAACTACCTGGTAGTGGTTGTGCTGGCCTGCGTGCTGAGGGCTGGGGAAATAACCTTCGCTGGACCGGGGACTGGGGTAACCAGGCCGACTGGGCTGAAAGAAACAAAAGATTTAGGCAGAAGGTTACTTGACGTAAATACCGCTATACAACAAAGCAGCAATTTATGGGGCTTCCACGGATCTGCTGTGAGGGGGTATTCGATGACTCGGTGGAAGGAGAAGATGGGCTGTTCTGAATGACGCACTACACAGAATGTGTCTGTTATGTAACACTGTCGAAAGCAAATACAGCTAAGCCAGAAAGATGGTTAAAGACGGAGAAGGACGCGTCTCAAACGTGTCCATAAAGTGTGTTTCGTAACACACAGCATGATTACTCACAACCACCCACAGCTATGGTCATTAGTGCATCTTCATCAAAGGAACTGTATCTAATGCACTTAAGAAGTGAATCTAAGTCTTCACCCACAAGCCGACAGACATGCTGGATCTCCTCTACGGTCCTAAACTCAGCGTTAATGGGCTCTCTACTAAAATACCTCTTCCCACAGAACACACAAGAACACATCGTTCTCCATTTTAAGGCATTATAAGAGATAGGATGGAAAAGACAGAGGAGACACGTGGCAACACACTGTGCCAAAGCACACACTGCTTTTTTTCTGCACTGAGTCGACACCATTTATCAATAAGATGTTTTTCAGTTGGAAAGCGGATTCCTAACTCCTGCATCAATACTGCATTATTAACTCCTTTAATGTAAATTGTTCATATTCTGCAATTTCTTGTTTTATTTATTTGTTTTTACTTATGAAGTCCACTTGCATTGCCTTTGTGGTTTGTCTGTTACAAAACAGACACTGATTATTTTCCATCTGACCATTTTCTGACCTCTCACAGCAGTAAACAGGCTGTTTTTAATATTGTGGCTTTAAGACTGATTTATATAGCCATTTGCTCTGTGTTCTCAGCTCGGGAAAGTACTGAATGAAATTTTGGACCAAAATAAAAAAATCAATCTCACGAAGGCCATGAAATGGTAAACTCCACATATAATTGCCTACAAACTGTCTGCAGAACTCTATAATTTCAGTGAGAATTGAGTAAATTGTGGTAAATAGAATTTGCAGACATTTGCACATGTGCTTTTAGTTGTGATGAATTCAAATTCTTCATATATAGGCTGTAAGAACTGGGTAGTTTTAAAAATGTTGAAAATTTTGGACCTTTAAAACCATTCACAAGGTAAATTAAACCATTTACGTTTTCATAAAATTAGTGCTTTGTAGTCAAACTGAATTAGAAATCAGAACATTTTCTTCCTTAAGCAATGAAACAGGATATTTAGGGGGAATATTAGTCTGGCCAGGACACGAATTTAATCATTTGGACTTAAGCAGATGGTGAAAAGCAGGCATCCTGAAAGGAAAATGAAGACAGATCCAGATTCTCTGCAGGAACCTGCCTGTCACTGATGTCTGTTTTTCCAAAAATGTAAAAAATGTTGACTGTTCCCAGTCTAATCAGTAAGCATTCATATTGCTTTCAGTTTTCGTAAGCTTTCAAAGCAAACATAGAAGACAAAAATTTTCAGTTATGATTAATCCGGATGTGGCTGATGTACCTGATCATTAACAGACATTCAAAAAGCACCTTTTATAACCAAGTTGTCACAAAGCAGCTTTAGATTTGAGCCCCTAGTGAGCCAACGGTGATGAAAAACTCCCTCAGCAGGAGGAAGAAAGCTCGGGAGGAACCAAGACTCAAAGGGGAACCGGTCCCCCTCAGGTTCAACCCAGAAAGAAAGAACAGAGTGTCTTTATTGGGATAAATAACAAGAGACAGATAGGCCTTCTATGGCTAACAGAGCTGTTTCATTAAACAGGCTGTTTTTAATACTGTGCCTTTAAGACTGATTTATATAGACATTTGCTCTGTTTTCTCAACTCGGGTAAGTACTGAATGATATTTCAAAATCCTTGAAAAAATTCCATTTCAGAGATTTGTGTGGATCCTACTGCCTGAATTGTGGTAAACAGAATTTGCAGACTTTTGCACATGTACTTTTAGTTGTGATGAATTCAAAATCTTCATATATAAGCTGTATATTGGATTTTTTTGCCATTGGAAACAGGTAAAATGAAGATTCCCAGCACATTAAAGACAATGACATAACATAAGCATCTTCAAGTTTCCCCATTAAATAGCTTCACTCATTGGCATTTACTGCAAATGCAATAAAGATGAAAAGCTAAGTTCTTCTGCATCTTCTGCAATGGGCAGTCAATCAGAAATCGTGAACTCATTGTAGCAGTAAGATGAAGGTTTACCTTTGGGGGAGCTTCATCAGAGCCACCTGAGTCCCAGGACACGGTGACCTGGCGCCTCATCTCCATACGTAACCTCTCCTCCTGCTGAGCCTTCTCCTCCTCCAGAATAGTGCTGCGGGGAGACAGGGATGAGAGAAAGAGAGAGAAGGAGAGATGAAAGGCTCTCTTATTAACAGAAATGAAACTATAAAGACACTTTAAGCTTCAGCTCCTGCCTAAGAGGCAAACATCAACACGGTGGTAAAAGATATCACACCATTTTCCCCTTACTTTTGAAATGCAATAGGTGATCAAAAGCATGTTTGATCTTAGCTCTTATTTTTCCACTGTGGCTTAGAGGATGTAATTGAAGCTTGTGGGTTTCTACACTATGATATACTGGTGATAATAAAAACTGACAAAACAGGAGTAAAAAGCATCTTCATGAACAAAAACTTCAACAGTAAACTTAAAGAAATGACCAACTGATCTAAAAGGTAAAAGTTTACATCTTTCCAGCACCATCCCAACAGTGTGCCTCACCCAGTCCTCCGAGCCCGGTGTTAAAAACACTTCTGCACCCGGCCTGCCCTCTCAGCTCCGAGCTGCAGCGCCTGGAGCCCAGCCAGAGGTTAACCAGGAGGGGCTGGCAGCATCTGAGGCCATGGGCCGAGTACAGACCGCTCTGTTTCCATGATGATATGGTAATCTCAAATCCAAAATGACAACCCCAACTCTAGCCCTCGGGATCTTGCCAAAAACTACATTCCTCCTTCTACGTCCAGTTGTTCGTCCTCTTTGTCTCCTTCTATTTAACTGTTTCCATTTAGAGAAACACCACTTTGTTTCCAGACAAAGAATTCTTTTAC
Source organism: Hemigrammopetersius urotaenia (assembly GCA_037974485.1). Taxonomy (NCBI): domain Eukaryota; kingdom Metazoa; phylum Chordata; class Actinopteri; order Characiformes; family Alestidae; genus Hemigrammopetersius; species Hemigrammopetersius urotaenia. The sequence goes on from JBBPDC010000141.1 coordinate 3,629,904, forward strand.
CACACTCACAAGCGGTCTTTGTATTCAACAATAAAATAGCGACCCCTGGTGTTTAAAGGAGAACTCAGTCAACCTTTTCTCTTCTCATTAAAAATCAAGGCCATTCCTCCTATAGAAATATGACTTTAACATCCTATGTGTTCATCAGTGCCCAAACAGACCTTCTAATCAGGGAACTGAGCTACTTGAAGGCAGCAGAAGTGCGTTCAGATTTCAAACCAGAACTAAAAATCCAGCATCAGTACCTGAACTCACTAATGCTCTTGTTGCTGAATGCAATCAAACCCCGACCCTCCCTCTGAATTATTGCATTCCGTGGGAAAAGTCCCTTTCATAGGAAGTGTGGAATTAGAAGGTGCTTTTTGGACATACAGTACATAATATTGTTTGAAAAAGTAAACAATTCGGAATTAAGCAGCACTATACACAGATGTGTTCGTGCTTGTGTGGAGATGTATAAGGATGTTGAACACAGACTAACCTGAGCTGGGTCTTGAGCTCAGTAAAGCGCGGTCTCTTGCTGGGGTCATATGCCCAGCACTTGGTCATCAGGCTGTAGAGCGTGGGGGGGCAGTTGTGGGGCATAGCCAAACGCTCGCCGTTCTCTATCCGCCCAATCACGTCGTTGTTTTTCACCCCCTGGAAAGGCTTAATGCCGTACATCAGGATCTCCCACATGCACACGCCTGTGAGAGAGAAAAAGAAGAAATTGATTGTTCAATTGTGGCAAAGTATTAAAAACAAAGAGCATCACCATCAGTACTCAAATCAAGTGAATAAGAAATGTCTAAAAGGTCAGTTCGACTTTAAACAGGCATTTGAAACATAGCAGAGTAATCTCAACAACATTTAAATCATTATAAGACTGTAAAATGAGTTGTGTAATGTGTAATATTTTTATTTAAGATCTGTTTCAAAAAGACTCCATGCACACATGTGAAAATATTAAAACCTACCAAACATCCACACATCACTGGCTGAGGTAAAGCGACGGAAGTTTATGGATTCTGGTGCCATCCATTTGATTGGCAGTTTCCCTTTGGAGGCTGAGTAAATAAAAAAGCGCAGTTTAATCATTTCCACTTTACATCAGAATAATAAATCGTGGTGCAGCATTATTATGGGCCACAAGGGGGTGCTATATTATAAGGCATGTTTTTGTGATGGTCTTAAGAGCTGTGGTAGAATACCTTTGTAATAGGAGCTGTCTTCCATGTATCTGGAGAGCCCAAAGTCTCCAAGTTTCACACAGTCTGCGGAAGACACCAACACATTCCTGGCAGCAATGTCCCTGTAAAAATCAGACAGAGTCACATGAATACAAAATGTAGAAATGAGTCATCTGGAACCAATGACCATGCAGTCAGAGGTGAATCAGTTCATTTTCAGAGATTAGGTTCACTCACCTATGCACAAATCTCTTGCTTTCCAGGTATGCCAAAGCTGTGCTCAGCTGGTAGGCGAACAGAATCAGTGTGGCCAGGTCCAGGTTGTACTTTCTTACTTGTAAAAACGACCTCAACTATAAAAAGCAACCAAACGAACAAACTCAAGAGGTTAACAATGCTGAGTCCTGCGACGAAAAGTGGACACACAAATTTATAAATCACTTGAGTGGTCAGGAAACACTACATGGACAAAAGTATTGAGACATGCCTCTTCATTTTTTAATTCAGGCCCCTTACTTCCAATGAAGGGCAATATTAATGCTTAAGCAGAACAACGCATTTTGGACGATGCAATGCTTCCAACTTTATGGACCCAGTTTGGGGAACTTGACTGACCCACACAGAGCCCTGACCTTAACTGGAACAGAGATTGTGAGCCAGGCCTTCTTGTTCAGTGTCTGACCTCATAAACATTCTACAGAATGAATGGACACAAATTCCCACAGAAACTCCAACATCTTGTGGAAAGGCTTCCAAGAAGAGTGTAAGCTGTTACAAGCTGCAAGGAAGACCAACTCCATATTAAAGTCTATGGGTTTGAATGCAATGTCAGTAAAGCCCCTGTTGATGTCATGGTCAGATGTCCCAATACTTTTGTCCATATCGGCTCATCAAACTCTGCCAAAGAAAAGTGGTCTCACCTCGCCCAGTGTGCAGAGCTCCATGATGATCCAGACAGGGTTCTCTGTGATTACACCAATCAGCTTCACAATATGAGGATGGTCAAACTGCCGCATCGTCACTGTGAGATTTCAAGGGAAACACAGGTATTTATCAGGATGGATATCAGGCTGTAGCATGCAGCAGGCTAATTGGTCATCAGAAGAATGCACTGATCCAATGATCCAATACTCACAGGCTTCCTGAAGGAACTTCTCCCTCACACTGTCTGAGGTGCAGTTCTTGCATGTTTTAATGGCCACAGATAGAGTGGGATTGTCCTGCAAACAAGTGTAAAGAGCAACCAATCACACACTTGTGTCCACTCTCAACAACAAACCACTGAAACACACGTAGTTTAAACCTAAAAAAAAAAAACATACTGATGCTCAATATTGCAACTTTAATGACTGAGGGGAAATCTTCCCAATTCAAATGTTTCTTCAAGAAATTCTGGACCATTTCTGCTGATCCACACAACGTAAAGGGAAGGTGATATTTTGAACTCGAAAAATTCAAGGTTTTTATATAATACAGTAAACCCCCAATTTTACGTCCGCAGAAATCCCCACAATAACGAGGAAATTGCAAATTATTTTTGCTTTTTTGTGGCAATAAATACATTTTTTCTGGATGTTTTCACACAAGGGGACCCGTTCACCTCACTGTGGTGTCCCAATATTTTTGTCCTAGGATCTTCCCATATTTCGGCAGAGAAAGCACGCAGACACTTCAAACTCCACAGTGCAGTAGATCTCCAGGAGACCTTTCCAACAAGCCCTCATTTGTATTTATATCCCGAGTAGATCAGGGGTTATTCTGTGCATATTCAGACGCGCCTCCGTCTGTAAATGCGATTTGAGTGTAAACTTTTGTCCCGCAACCTTCCGAGTTGCATTTTAAATTCGAATACGGGTTTACCTTTACATTTTTCTTTAAGAGTAATGCATTAAACCAAGTGTTCTGGGAGCAGATTTGGGGGCATATTTAGGGTTTACACTATACAAATATACAAATATATATATTTTTTTTTAACAACGTGGTTTTTCCACTATACATGGGTGCTCTTAGAACATAACCCCTACAAAAAGCAACAACCTATAATGTTAAACAGGGGAAGCGACACACATATGCAAGGCTTTAACAGTCAGAGAAGCCTTCAGACTGGGGGTATGAAAGTTATATGAAAAATAATGATGAAAATGTCATCAATACTAACATACATGCTGCAAAACATGCAACCTACTGTGGGAATACAGTCCACTATATATTTCCACAGAGACGTTTTTGCAAGTCATAGCACTGCCACTGCATTTTTGCTCCGGGTGATTTGCAGTCCGGACATTTACACTGAAATTTTAACTTGGCTTTCGCGCTTTTTGGTGGCCCTTGTTTTCTCGGAATTCACTCAAAATTATGACAATAATTATGGGCTGTGAGCTTCTTTAAATACCATCACAGAAATGAAGCGGCGTCTCGGGTTGCAAAAGCACTGAGCTGGAATTGTTCGGTCAGTCTGTTTGGTCGGATCTGATTGATTTTTGAGGAGGTTTGGAGGGGGAAATTCTTACTGGGCTGGCGTAGATCCCCTGATGGACATCTCCAAACTGACCCTCTCCGATGCAGCGCCCCAGCTCTATCCGCTCTCGCTGGATCTCATAATCCCTGGCTGCACAGAAAGAGAGAAAATTGGACCACGGCACTTCTGTTTACACACACAATATCAACGCAGCAGATTAGCTTCTGGATTTAACCATCCTTTAGGACTTAACCAGCACAAAACACACTAACCAACACTAAACACGCTGCAACTCATGCTGGTTTAATTCAAAGCAAATGTTTTCCTTAGCTTTGTTTCCCAAATCCAATAGGTTTTATTCTTCCCTTTTTCATTTCAAGTTATGAAAAGTCAAAACTTCTGATGCACTGAATATCTGGATCAGTCGAGGGCATGCTGATATCGGACAAGTTTAATCTCACTGAGGAAACAAAACCTTGTATTTCCTTGTAGAATTCATTTTGGACCATTTCTATTGGTCTGTTCATCATAAAAGCTTTAAACAGCAGCAGGCACTTAAAAAAAATCATTATGCGATTATGCAACAAATGTAAAAAAAAAAAAAATGTTCATACAAGGTTTTTTTCAGACAGCGATACCAAATACCACTCAAACGTGATTATCAAACATAAAAATATCTCTTAGTCAGACAAGTCAGGGTCACATGACCCCTGCTCTATGACAGTATACCACAGGCAAGCAGCAAGAACACAAAAAGGAAGGAGGGGGGAATAAGAAAGAGAAGGAGAAAAAGAAAGACAGAAAAACGAGAGAAGTGCGGTTACCTTCGTCTATTCCATAGCACTCGGCTGGGTGATTATGGTAGGGAGAGAACCGAGAGAGCTGGATTTTAGAACCGTTCAGAATTAGACACAGACAGCATGAAGGAGACAGAATAAAAGCGAACGACAGGGGAGACACCCAGGAGACCCGGCTGGAGTTAACATGAACCCGATGAGAATAAAGACGAATAAACATTAATTCGGACCGGTTTAGAAGAACCACTCCTTACGTATTTACACTGGTCAAAACTTTGGACACACCTACACATGAAGGATTTCATTCATATTTCATATTTACTACATTTAAGACAACAATGAAGACTTTCAATAGACAGTTTTTGATTGACAGCTCACCTACTAGATCAAAGGGTGTGTCTTTTTTAAATAAAGGGTCTATATCTTACAATATTCTTGCATTTTAGTTTTTCTTTGTCCATTTTGTCATAATCCATTGCCTCTTTCTAATCTCTCCTTATTCCCGAGAATTAAGCTGAGACTTTAAGAGTGAAATGTAATTTATCTCTGTTCTGATTGGCTGTACACAGTCTGAGCTGAACACTCTGTTTCACTGTGATGTTAAGCAGTGGCAAAACTGCTGTAAGATAAATATAAAGGTGTTTGTTTAACTACAAAAGTGAGGGACCAAACCAGAACAAATATATTTAAAACGTGTATGAGACCTTTAACATTTTTGGAAGTAAATTTAAACAGAAGCATATATTTATCTTCGTTTAATTCAGTTTAATTTAGTTCTAAATGTGTTTGTAGAGCCAGGTGTGTGCAAATTTTTGACAGTTACGTCTGTGTAGCGGATTCTTAGGTGGTCAGTACAGGAGTTTGAGATGGATGGATAAGGAGTCAGTGCAGAGAGTTATCCAAGCAATGTAAAAAGAGCCTAGAAGTAGTTATTCAAATCAAACGGGGTGTGTGTGTGTGCGTGTGTGTGTGAGAGAGAGAGACAGACAGAGAGAGAGTGAGTGTCAGAGAGAGAGAGAGAGAGAGAGAGAGAGAGAGAGAGAGAGAGAATGGAAGAGAGACAGTGAGAGAGACAGATAGAGGCAGAGAAAGAGAGAGAAACCAAGAAAGAGAGAGACAGAGAAAGACAGAGTGAGACACAGACAGAGAGAGAGAGTGACAGAGAGACAGTGAGAGAGACAGAGAGAGGCAGAGAAAGAGAGAGTGAGACACAGAGAGAGAGAGACCACAAAATCTCAAAATAATGGAATGATGTAACACACAAACTCTCTCACACAAACACAAAATCTCTCTTGCACACACAAACACACCACGCACTCTCACACACACAGAAACACACCACACACTCTCACACACACAGAAACACACCACACACTCTCACACACAAACACACCACACACTCTCACACACACAGAAACAAACCACACACACAGAAACACACCACACACACAGAAACACACCACACACACAGAAACACACCACACACTCTCACACACACACACACACTCTCACACACAGGGTCATGCTGTATCCTGTGACGTGCCTGTAGCTTTATTCAGTGCACAGCCTCTTTGTGCCTCAGACTCATATGAGGCCACGAGATCAGGGGGGAATTTGAGCCCTTAAGGCACCGACTCGCCATCCAGCACTCCGACCGCCCTTTAACCGCTTCTCATCGTCCAGTAACACACACACAGCACCAGTCAAACGTCTGAACACACCTGTCCACGGACGATTTTACACACATTAAAACATTTATTTACTGTTCAAACCCACCTGACTCTGATTGGCTCAATGCATTAACTAGGACAAACATTCCATTAGTGTAGGCTCATTTAGGCTGACAGAATGGTTGTGGAACATTTTCCATCTAAACTATAGCTCTGAATGTATTCTCTTAATGTATACCAAATGTACACAAATACAACCTTTACAGTCGTATGCACATGTTTGGGCACCCCCAGGTCAAACTACATATTTAGTTAATGTTCAGAGGGAAAATATGTGTCTACTACATGTGTTCACTGAGAAAACCTACAAAAATGTATAATTCGACCCTCGATGTTCAAATTCTTCTAGTTATACGAATTCAAGCCGTTAAAGTCAAGGTGTCTTTAGGGTTCTGAAAACCACACATTTAATCATCCCAGACTGCAGACTTGTGATATATATGCATCACACATAGCAAGACATGGCTGAGGTGTGCATGACTATAATGCTTTATTAACAGACAGAGAAGTTAGAAGAGTTCTGACCCAGGATCAGCTCATTCTGTGCCTACACTATTACATCAATTATAATGAAATTTCCCCCGGGATCAATAAAGTTGTACTGAAGCTGAAAAAGTACGACGACACTACAACAGCATTCTTTTTCTGACAAACTTGATAAATGAGGTCCTGGGACTTTGCAGGGAAGTTTGATTTCTTTACCCATTATTATGTGTACATTATGTCAAAGAATAACGTGTTTACAACAATGCAGTGATATCATAAGAAGTAGATATTTTTAGTATAACAATAAATCTCTACTGAGATTATTACCAGACACTTTACAGTGAGTCTGTAAACAACAATCAATGCACCGTATCTAATTTACAGTGTAGTACTATACTATACTAGTGCACAGTGCTCCAATGGTACTTTTACTGGTGCATTAATATCCCAATTAGGGATGTACTGATATTTGCATTGTGTGACGCCGATATCTGATATTTTGCTTGTACATATCTGCCGTATATAACTACGTATAAATGTGTAAACAGCGACTGAATTTACTCAGATTAACATTATAGAAAATTGTAATGTTTATTTCTATGATGTCAGAAAATGAAGAAAATGCTGATATTTTAGAACAGCAGTCAACATCTGCTCTTCCAAAGTACCACAAATACATGATGAAATATGAGTATGCGACACTGGACAAATAGACATTTGATAGTATCGATATGATATGTCCTAACACAGTCCTAATCAAGATTTTTTTTTTTTACTATATTGCCATTTTTCTTTACCGTCTGTTACAGTGTGGCAGGCCAGTGGTTCCTATTCTACCCGGATCAGTTCTTACAGTAAGTAAAGGCACACACAGACTAGAATGGGACAACACTTAGACTAGTCTGAGACCTATTCTCGCCTACTACCAGATTCCTAGCTGTGTTCGCAGAGGCTTTGGTATTTGAGAGTTGGATATTTTAACATTCCCTGGCCACCACATGCACAACCCAAACAAGCCAGGCTGAAAAAACAGGCTGGGATTTGGCTCCTAGAGCCACGTTCACAAGAGTTCTGGGGCGAGAAAGAAACATCTGGGTCCCAGGAGAGCACGAAAGACAGACACACACACACACACACACTGTTTAAATGAGGAAGAGGTACTTACTGGAGGGCATGGTGTAGGTATCCTCCTCATCTATGATTTCTGCATAGTCGTCCGTCTCTGTGGGGAGAGAGCAGGCAGTGGTCAGCGCGAGCGGAGGCTCAGAGTAACGTCCAGCCCGACTCTTCCACAGCAGAAACCAGGCCCAAAAATAAACAAATGAATCAACATGGAAACTTCTGGACTAACACACTCACACAACTGGACGTGCAACACAAACCACTAAAACACGCAAGAAGAAGCGCGTGCTTCTCTCTTTTCCACTCTGTCCACACAGTCTCCACACACACACACTCCTGCGTGGTGAGTGTATCTGTCTGCTCGCCCGGCCAATCAGCCGGCAGCGTAAAAAAAAAAAAAAGAAGGAAGTGACTCCTTGGTTCTCTCTCTCCCTCCCTCCCTCCTTCTCAGGCCGTATGTGTTAGAGTGGTCACGTCACTTGTTGCCTTTTTTTCCCCAAAGAGAGAGAGAGAGAGAGACGGAGAGAGAGAGAGAGAGGGGGGGGGGGGGAGAGAGAGAGAGAGAGAGAGAGAGAGAGAGAGAGAGACCCAGAAAGAGAGAAAAA
>JBBPDC010000141.1:3640273-3653961 GCA_037974485.1 Hemigrammopetersius urotaenia
GGGGGAGTTCTCTGAGGCCAGAGAGGACATGGCTGCCTTGGAGAAGGATTATGAGGAGGTTGGAGCAGATTCTGCAGTAGATGAGGAGGAGGAGGAGGAAGAGGAATATTAGATGCGTTCTTGGACAAGAGTTTTGTACAATCTTGATTGAATAAAAATTTTGCAGCATGTATACTTTGTGCCTTTTTCAAAAGATAACCACTAAGTGCAAAGGTTCAAGTTAAGGAACTCCATTATGACTTAATACGGACTTTGCTTATGGGCTCCTTAACAAGCTATTTCAATGTAAGCTTAGTGCTTTTCAGAACATCCTGTTTGAATAATTCATATCCCAGCTCAAAAGTCAACCTCTGTAACTGTAGCCTTTAAATAACTAAGGAGCAAAGCCATTTACTGTCCCTGTTTTAAACTGGGTTCTTTGTTACTGCAACAACCTTGAGCTGTGACAGGTTTGTGTGCAAAGCTACTCTGATCCAATTTCATTACTTAATCTCTGGGGGTGGATTGTACAATACAGATCAGTGATGAGAGATGTCCTGATAATAGCAGTCTATTAAATACTTTGGAACCTGAAAAGGCATTAATGCAAATTTTGTTTTTAGAACAAAGTGTCTAGAGCTCTCTGTGGGTCTTTTCTTCCTCTGCCCCCCTTTACTATGTAAACACTGTGTGTGTGTTTTTAAAAGTATTTTGTGAATTTCATTATCTTGAATCTAAAGGTTGTGATGAAGTTGACTTCTGCCAGTGGTTCCATTTCTTGGAGTGTTTCTGCTCCATCAGCTTTGGTGTTTAATGCAATAAGGTTTTTTTAAAAAAAAAAAAGTCAGATGCTTATTCATTAGCTCATTTCAGTGCTGGGAGCTCTGACCATGCTGAAAGGGTATAGGATTAGAACCAGCACTAACGCATCTTCACAAAAGAAAATTAAACATCTGGGTTAAAGGCCTCTTGCTCTCAAATAGGCTGGATATCCCTCAAGTACAAAGCTCATTTATTCCAAAACTGTCGTACCAGAACAGAAGTAATATTCTCTTCCACACTCTCAGAACCCTCAACCTGTACATGAACTGAAGATTTTGCTGAACACATTAGCAATTACCCAGTTACACTCATTTTAAACTGGTAGATACAGAAACGGATACAGAGTCTCTGGTGACAGAAGGTGACCTTAAATGTAGTGCTGTGTATGTGAGGCGCACACAATATATGGTCACTTTATTGTGTGATTTTGCATAATAACTGATGTTCTGCAGTTTTTTATTGCATTAATTTCATGTGGCGCTCCCTTTTTGGACCCACTTTGCATGCAGCCTGGCGCCTCTCCCTCATTCTGCCGAGCGGAGCTTTGGTATCCAAAAGCACCATTTTTGCTGCGTCATCTTTTTTTAGTCAGATAACATGTACAACAATCCAGTTCCAGTACAAAAAAAATGACTACAGTGTTGCATGAAAATACCAGAGAACCAGATTATTATGAGTAAAATATAGAAAATATACAACCATCTGTTACACTTTTTATAAACAAAAACTCATGGTTCTGTCTGGTCCCTTTTAGACAAATGGCAAATTCACTGGAGGCAAATTGCTCGACAGGTAGTAAACACACCTGTATGTAATACTATTATGGTAGTCCAGCAGGATCAGAAATGAATACCACTGAATTTCTCATTTCAACCTATATGTGAGTGCTTTATGAGCTGAGCCTCTATTATAAGAAGCATCATCTCATTTTGGAAGTTTCCTCTCGATTCCTTCATCACTGTGGCACACAGAGTCTGCTGGTCCACTTCTTTTACTACTCAACCTTCCAGATCGCAATCTTTCCGTCCTGACCAGCCGCACCACTGAGGATGTACCGGTCCTCGGCTGAGCACAGAGTCTGAACAGAGTCCGAATGTGCCACCAGTTCCTTCTCCACTAGGTGGCGCTGTGTGTCGACCACGTAGATCTTCCCATTAGCTTTGCTCCCGCTGTGGCCATGGCAGCCCACCCAGATCTGCCAGAGAGAATGAGAGTAACATATTTTCATGTACTGTCTCTGAGGGAATTCAAATGACATTTTTAAAATGTAAAGGTTGTGGGAGCAGAAAACAACAGAACGATGTGAAACACAGCCCTAACGGAACCTACCAGTTACAGTTTTAAACAGTGGTTATACAATAGTTTTAGGTTTTGGCATAAACTGTATCTTTAATAACCATTCACGGCAGATGCAGAGGCTGAATTTCGTGCTGTTCACACTGTGTGCTGTGGTGTGTTCACATATGACAAATGGTCACTTTCACTTCACTAATAGGACCTACAAAAAGTACAAAGTTCAGGAAATTAACACCTCCTCAAAGCATTTAACAAAAATACGCTTAAGACCAGTGTGACCGCTCTTCTTACCAGCACAGGTGGTTTCGGGCCTGATGTGACATTTCTCACCTGGTTTTTAACTTTGATCATGCAACTAACACCACGACAGTCTGGAAGCTGGATCCTCTGGAAGGGCCTCTTCAGGTCACTGAGGTGCCACACACACAGCTCACCTGTGTTTGTGCAGCCAGTCCATAGCTGTTCCCTCTGCAAGAATAACACAGACAAAGACGAAGGATAGTCGTTTCAAAATCATCACCACTCTTTAGCACATGGTATGTGATAGCAAGCTGTTGTCAATGAGAACATATCAGTGACAGGAACACTTGTGTCTATCAATGCACAATTGAATACAGATGTTCGAAAGACTCGTAATTCGTGTTTTGGCATGCCGAATGGAGACAGAACTTCTACATCCTGTCGCAGCTCCTTAAATCCTATTATAGCTCATCAATCACAGCCAATCACAGCTCAGCACCAACAGAGCCAGTCAAGATATGACAACACATACTGATCTGCTCTATATATAACCTAAGCGTAGTGTTATCTGTCCAGTGTTTATGTTATGGCTCTGTAGGACATATGGGAAAGCATGCAAAAATCAGATAAACCAAAATGAATTTCTCCAGCTCTCTTATTCTGGATCATTCCGGATGCTACTCCGGCACAATTTCAAGTCCCAAAAAGGGTTAAAAAAACAGCCCTGAAAACGTTATTAAACTCCAATAATAATTAGAAAACAACCAGCACCCCCCTTCACATTTGTTACCCATTACCAGCTTTTTAAACTCTGTCATTATGGAACAGGGTCCAGCTGGCAGGAAGTAAACAAGCAGGACTGTGTTTGGAGAGGAGCCGGACTGCAGGGGGCAAGGCTGCAGGAAGGAAAACAGGAAAAGATCTGGCGCTGCCCACCTCATTAAAGATCACGAAGCTGCTGTAACAGCTGGGAGAACCCCGGAGGTGATCAGGAAAGGGTATCTTGCGGTGCTGGGTGCCATTCCGGTGCACCTCCATCACACATTTAGGAGTACCTTGAAAACAAACAGCATTATATATATACATATACCCATGGAAAAAGAAGAAGTGACCACTTTTCCCTTTGTTCTGCTCACTGTTTGTAGCTGTGTAAGTTTGTGAGTGTGCGTCCGTGTGTGTGTGTGTGTGTGTGTGTGTGTTTGTAAAATGCACAGGTTGCAGTTATTGCAGTGTGTGCGTGTAAAAATAAGAAACATCTCCATATGTGTTGAATACAGTTGTGTGTGTGTGTGTGTGTGTGTGTGTTGTGAGTGCAGTAGTGTGTGTAGAGCAGCTTTTCTATTCGATTCATGGGACGTCTTTAGAACATACTGTATATCCAGAAGTCCTATACTTACAGCACCATAGTCTCCCACTGTGGACCTGAAGAGACAGCAGTCTGTCACAGGGCAGAGTGAAGTGCCGTCTCACTTGCAGCGCGGCCACGTCCCACATGATCACTGTGCCTTCTGCACTGCAGGAGTACGCCACTAATGGACTAGAACAGAGACACAGGGCTCATAAAAGAGAGACATGCTGGGCAGAGCTTTCTGATCTAGCTTTCAGAGACACAATCAGCTCGACCAGAGGCGAGATGCACCAGCAGGGCTCATGTCTATTCGTGACTTTCTGTCATCACTCTCTGGGTGCAGCTGTGAGACCATTGGCCCAACAGGTTATAAACGGAGTTATGACAAATGTATGTCTAGCAAGAGTAATGTCAGACTGTACCTCTAGGAAGGGGTGTAACAACACAACATACCACATTTTGTACTGTAACATTATACAGTAATCCCCCAGTTTTACGCGGACCAGGAGTCACGGATTCAGTCACGCGCAGAACCAAACTCTATGAGGAAATCCCTACAATAACACAGAAACTGCAAATATCCTCCGCCTTTTTTGCTTTTTTGTAGCAATAAATATATTTTTACTGGATGTTTTCACTCAAGGGGACCCGTTCACCTCACCGCGGTGTCTTTTGTCCCGCGACATTCCCAGTAGCATATCTCGGCAGGGAAAGCACTCAGACACATCAAACTCTACAGTTCGGTAGATCTCAAGGAGACCTTTCCAACGAGCCCTCATTTTTATTTTTAGCCCGAGGAGATCAGGAGTTATTCCCTGAAACCATGAGCCGGAGCGCATTCAGACGCACCTCCGTCTTTAAAAGCCATCAGGGAATTTAAATTCGAATACGGGTTACCTTTACATTTTCTTTAAGGCTGACGCATTAAACTGAGTTTAAGATAAAATCAAAGTGTTCTGAGAACAGATTTGGGGGCATATTTAGGGTTTACACTATAAAAATAGGCCTTTTTTTTTTCTTCCAAAACACCAACAACGCGGTTTTTCACTATACGAGGGTGCTCTTGGAACGCAACCCTGTGGATCAACTAATGATGTCTCAAATGCTGTTCGTCAGTACTGTGATAAAGTGAAGAATTAACATATAACATCTTTCACTGAAGGGGTCTCCACCAGGTGGCTGTTTTCAGAAACAATACAGAAACGACAACTGTTAAAAAACGGTCAGTGTAACTAAGCCTGATTAATTCATTTTGCAGACTAAATGCATTTGTAGTTGGAAGAGAATTAAAAAAATAAAGTAAATTGACAGGGACCACAGAGGAAAGCCTTGCCCAAGCATGATGTTCCCTGAGATTACGTGGTGAGTCTCCTGTTTAAAACTAGCAGTGATGCATCCTGTTACTATTACATAAATAAAAGCGAGGATGATGTCATGGAGGACTGTTGCTTAATGTATGATTGCTTGGTCAGTTGAATTACGTCATACATACAACCATGGGGAAGAATAAGAGACCGCTTTTCCCTTTATGCATTTCACACACACACACAAACTGAACAGAAATACACACACTATTGCAGTGTGTGTGTGTAAAAATAAGAAACGCCTCCAGTGCAGTAGTGTGTGTGTGCAGTAGTGTTTGTGTGTGTGCAGTAGTGTTTTTGTGTGTGTGTGTGTGTGTGTGTGTGTAGTAGTAGTAGTGTGTGTAGAGCAGCTTTTCTATGGTCTGTATTCCAGCAGCTTCACTCCTGATTCAGTTTTTGATGGATGAAACAGAGTCACACACACATTTCCAATGTATAATACATTAATTATATGTATAATCTTCTCCAAATTTGTTTGTAATTTTGAATCAATAGTGTATAAAACTATAGTGACTTGCACATTTTACACAAACACACCAGAAAAAAAACGATGGCATCTTATTTTTTTTCCCATGGCTGTATGTGGTGCGACTCATAAAGGCTCGCTGTCGATAGACTGGCTTCTATTGACATAAGGACTCCACTTAGTGTAATGGGAAAAGGCATGTGGGTTCTCATAAGGAAACAAAAAATTAAACTAGTCATCTAACTGGAAATTGCTTGTGGATATTGTGTGATAACCAGTATCAGTCGGAGATACCTGTATTTATCAGGCCTGTCCTCCAGGGCGAGGCCTGTGACCTCAGCCCGGTGCTCCGTCAGCTGTTTATTGCAGGCCATGCTGTGCGGGTTGATTATATAAATGACAGAGTCCTGAGAGCCGATCCACAGCTGCTGCTGATCCACTCCCAGCATACAGTTCTAAACAAGTCAGAACAAGGGCAGATTACGAAATGATTAAGAAGTCAACTGGAAACAGAGACCACCAGGGGGCAGCAAAGTCTGCAAGGTGCTGAGCAGATGTTTAAGGGGGCAGTTTCTTCGTTGGGGGTGGGGGGGGTTCAAGTCTGGTCGTGGACTGTGTTTTCCTTTCATCTCCATTCAGAATCCAGGGTTCTCTAGGACTAGGCTCGATCCACAGGCTTCATTAACCAGGGATGTAAATACTGACTTGATTATTACTCATAAGGAAAGTATTTAGCGCACCATGAAATCTCATCTTGCAGTTCTCTTTTAGAGATGTTCTATGGGGAAATCCCTTACCAGATGGGAGGTCCCTGCTTGAATACAGTTCTGCTGCATGGACCAGGTGGCAGCATCAAACACCACCACTTTCCCACCACTCAAAGCGCACCACAGCTGAGGATATCCGCTGCCGTCTGATCCCAGCTCCCCTAAAACAAGCCACAGTCACGGATAAAGATCATGTAAAGCAGGTAAAACAATTAAGGAACATTTCCTCATTTTTATCAAATTGAAGAGCAAATTTCAAAAGCTCACTCAGTCCATTTTTGTGAATTTTTTTTAGGGTTTTTGGCATATTTTTACATTTCCTCTTTATGAGCAATAGTATAACCGACCAAACCTCACTCAGTCCTTGCATAATACACAGATCAGGATTAGGTGAATTTCCAAAACTGAATTTTAATGCAGTTAGCGATCATTGACTATGTTGTGTCATGAAGTCGGATATAACTAGTTCATCATTTTGAATATCGATTTACTTAAAAAATGCTTTCATTATATTTTTTTAAACGAATTGGCCCAAACTAAAATGCGCACGAGTTGCACTTTAGAAACAGGCATTAAAAATGACATGACAGGCAGTAAAATTTCAACAATAAATATGTCCTGTAAGAATTGCTTTCCAATAGGAAAACAAGTAAAATGTGATTTTTTGAACTGACTGAGTGAGTTTTGGAAATTTGCTGTTCAATTATCCATCAAAGTGTTGAACTGAACGTTGGGGGCCGCTGTTGGGAGTTCTGCCAGGAGAATGAATGAGTGACCTATATTTGCGCCGCGGACTCCGATCCCACCCTGTATACTCAGCAGCCTGACCAACAGTGTGGAGTTTGGAGTGATTGTGTGATCTACACAATGCATTCAAATGCTTATCGAAGATTTAACCTTCTCTTCTAGCTCACATGGGTGGTTTTCAGGTCTAGTCATAACTTAGACCTACAACAGAAATAACTTTAGGAGTCAGTATAGAGTGCTGAACAGCGTTAAAGCTGTATCATAAAGTCTACAAAGTGAAAACAAAACCTCCAAACTGGCCCTGGGAGATTCCTGACTGAGAATGCTTATCTAATGGTGGAGGAAACTCTACTGGTATGTGACCCAAGTCCTACTCAATAGGTAAAAGGCCTTAAAGGACGTCATGCTTTTGTATTTTTGAAAGTTATTTCCCCCCCCTATCTGTTCATCTACCAAGAACAGTCATAATTCATTTTTGCATTTAAATTCTCCTTCTCCCTCGGAACTGAACTGGTTGTTCGTGTTACTGTTCCTTTAAGAACGATGCATGTGAAGGGCTCTGCTCGGATTGGCTGGCCTGCATTACTCCACATTGCTCTCGGTTGACATGCTCTTTATAGCACTGGGTTTTGTGACATCACAAAAAGAACAACTTCACACCCAGCTTTGTTTTCAGATTAGCTCATCTGGGCAGCGGGTGGTACTTTCGGAAACTTTAACAAGGTTTAAGATAAGATAAGATAAAATAAGATAAACCTGTATTAGTCCCACAAGTGGGAAATTTTCTTGGTCATGGCAGCAAAAGTTAAGAGCAGCAAAAATTAAGAAGACAATAGAATAGAATAGTATATCACAGTACTGTATAAAATGCTCAAATGTACAGTCTAAAAAATGTACAGTATAAAATGTAGAAACAGAAATATAAAAATATGATACCTAATAAATATAGTCCTGTAATAAAGACTAACTGTAGACTTGGGTACGTTGTATGCATGTACACAGTGAGTATACGTATATAAATATTTAACATCAACCTCATTTAATTCAGGGCTTCATTAAACAGCCTCAAGCACATAAATACAATTAATCTCTGTCTATATTCTGGTGCAGTATCTGAACATGCAATATGAAGTATGGAACGTTGGCTGCTTAGGGGGCTGGTGGGTGGTGGGAATGCCTGTATAAAAACAATGAGGTTTCTTGGACGCATTTGGACGTCTAGCACCATCTTAAAATTGCCCCTGGCCTTTTCTCAGTATCGTATCTGTGACAGCATCATTTCCGTGTCAAAGTGGAATGCATATAGAGTAACTGGGGCAAAGAAAACCGGATTTGTCACTTTGTACGATTAGTGAAAACAAGTCTTTCTTGGTCCTAGCAATCAGAGTCGTGTGTGGATTACATATTTTAGCCTCTAAAAACGTAGACTTCTTTGTTAAAAGTAAATAAGGGTATGCTGTTGCTCTTATGGCACTTATAGCACTAATTGCTCATAAGATTACTGTCTTTTAGGGCTGAATTAAGTCAAATTCTTGATTCTTGATGTCCACATGTGTTTGAAAGTCACTCTGAATATGACTAAGGGAATGTAAATGGAGCCTATGCAGGCCAGACACGCCATCTCTCACCTGGAGTATAGAGCAGGATGTCCACGGCTTGAGGAGAAGGGAGGTTCAGACAGGGGTTGATCTTATGCTTCAACGTCTCTGAAGTAGTTTTGGGGACCATCATCAACACTGTTGAAAACAGCGATATGTAAACATTTCTCTATCACCATTTCACTTTATATGATCAAGGTCTAAAACTGGTCTGAGCTGCAGGTTTTAAGTTTTCAAATTTCTGTGTGAGTATCTGAAAACTGATGCTTTTATTTCAGTGGTTCAGTCTCCACCAGCTGTGCAGGATGGTCATTATGCATCAGTCAAAAAACAATCTCTGACCGGTCAGTTTTTTATTTGTTCAGCAAGTAACGTATCCAGAGAGATCCACTCAAATCCCACAATTCCATGTCCTGTAGTGTTCTAACATATATTTAAATACCATGTAACTAAAATGGGATGATCTTTGTGCCCTAGTAGTTACAAACCAGCTCCTGAGCTGCATCAACAGCGTGTTGGGGCTATTTTCTGTAATACCAACAGGAGTGACTGTAATACTGTCAGAATAAACAGATATATTAGAATAACAGAAAGGAAGGATAATATTCACAATGAAACCAAACGCCTTAATTTTACCCCTTAAAATGACCTTAATCTCATTCCCATACAGGAAATGAAAGAAAACTAAGGGGTAATGTGTGCACAGCTTATGGCTGATTAAGGGTGTAGGTAGCTCATTGGGTAGGACACTTGCCCCCAGACCAAGAGGTCATGGGTTCGAATCCTACCTACAGCACCACCACTGGGTCCCTGAGCAAGACCCTTAACCCTGAGTTGCTCCAGGGAGACTGCCCCCTGTTGGTAGGGAAAGGAAGTCGCTTTGGATAAAAGCGTCTGATAAATGCCATAAATGTAAAATGTAAATGTAAGGGATAAAACTACAGATTTTCCCCCATACTTTTTCAATAATAAGACCTCCTGTATTAACGCCTTGAATTTAAGATTAAGGGGTTTCACACTCATGCATTGAATCGAATTTTAAGGTAAAATGGAGGTTGGTTTTATAAATAATTTTAATGATGGGGTTTGGTGTACTTTCAAGGTAAATTAAGGCATGGTCAAGCAGATTTTAAGTACATTGTGTTTCGTAGTGATTCCTTCTCCAATTGATTAGAGAGCTCAGCATTTTCTCATCAGATGATTTCAGGTGCTCCCACACATCGCTGCTCTTTCAGCTTTAATCAGTAAGTGATACCTGGTGAGGTGACGTGGATGCCTTACTTGATGCAAACTAGTAAAATTTATTTTTAAATTTGCAAGTATTAACCATAAATGTTCCATGTAAAGGCCTTTGCTGATACTGTGTATTGTTTAGGCCTCATTTATTTTGGTTAAAAGAAGACAAAGCTTCTGAAAATTAAATAGCCATGTTAAAAACTGCACAAAATATGTTGCAGGTTTTCTACTTTTACATAAATATTTTTATATGTACAGAGCTGATGCTAGATCAGTACTCTTCAAATTTGTGACCAAGAGGTTTCGAAGAGTGTATGTTTTGATATGCATTTACCGACCTTGCCGTTTCATGTTGTCGAAGTATGCCAGTTTAGATGCAGCATAAATAGCTTTCTGAGACTGAAGACAGCCGACGACAGCATCCATCAACAGAACGTTCGTCAAAGCCTGCTGTACGTACTGAGGGTCCTGTGGAGGGGTGCATCTTTAAGTTAGATTCCATGCAGATGAATCTAATGCATTTCTGCATCTGCAGCTGGTGGCCTAGTGGTTAGGGAGTTCGTCCTGAGATCAGAAGGTTGTGGGTTTGAATCCCTGGACTATTAGTGACACCACTGAGGTTCCCTTTAGCAAGGTACCATCCCCACACACTGCTCCCCGGACGCCCCTCATTGGTGGCAGCCCCCTGCTTCACTTGGTGAATGGGTTAAATGCAGAGAGAGACTTTCACATTGTTCTTGCATGACTGTAAGAGGCCATTCTACTAGAGGGTAGAACCAAGAACAATATAACTGGCCTTCAAGGCAAATATTTTCAGAGATGCATTGTTGCACTTTTTTCACAGGGGAAATAGAAGAATGGTGTGAGCTCTTCCAAGAGTAAACCCACACACACAATCCCACATCACCCCGCTGTTCCTGGACCACACAAAACAGTCCAGGGTTTGGACTGTAACTTAATGCCTGTGGAATAACATGTAGACATAACATAGCTAAAGATACAGCTGAGAAAGTGACATGGAGCAAACCTTATGTTCATCTGCCATTTTCCTCCCTGCCCACATCTCTTTGATCATCAGGTGCCACAGGTCACACTCAGATTTCAAATTAGCCTCGAATGTCTCTTTTCTTCGGGCCGTCTTGATCTTCAGGGAGGGAATTCTCAGAAGAAGGAAAGGAGCAGAAGATATCTTGACTTCCTGATTGAAAGGAAAGTACAGTGGCATGTTCAGAACTACATTTGTCCAGCATTGTGCACAAGTACATTGTTATTTAATTTCCAGTCAAAACCATGTATAAATATTGCATTTATGTTACCTGGTTTGCTTCATAGTAGAAACCAGGTAACATTTGTTGAAAATGACAGAAAGGTCTTCAAGTATAATATCCATCAAATTTGTATTAGTTTACTCTTTACATCCTACATCCACTTCAACTCTTCCGATTTTAAACCTGACCGGTTGTAGCTGTTCTCCCAACAAACGTGTGTCCAAACTTTTGACAGGTAATGTATATAATTAGTGGTCTTACCTCAACATCTCGAAATTTGGCAACTTCTACATAACCCGGACGTCCCTCAGTGAGCAGGAAGAGGCGGCGCTGGGTCATGGCGATCTTGCCGACCCCGTGATTGGTCTTCACAGATGAGGAGAGCTTGTAAACACACTCATTGGTCTCCAGGTGCTCTAGCACAGAGACTGGCAAATCCACGTCCTGGGCTTCAGCCTCCGTTTCCTTCCAGATGGTGTAGAAGATGCGGAAGACCTCAGGGTCCACCTGCTTCTGATGACCTGCAGGGCGTGGTACACAGTCAGTGCTTTTTCTTCATTTTTACGGCAGTACTGTTTATTTCACAATCGACCTGAACAGTAGTACAAAATATCTCTCCAAAAATTCCAAAACTGTCTAGCTATTTAGGCCCAATCATCATGAAAGGTAGCTGGTACCTGATTTTAAGGGCATTTCTAATCCAGAATCCTTACAATATATGTCATATTAAATTTAATATTTAGATTTTAAACATCGATTCAATAGTTTTAGTGTTGGCCTACTGTCAGGAGACTGCAAGTCTGAAAAAGAGTCAATAAATATCTTGGCACTGATATTAAAGGCAAATTGATAAAAAAAAAATACTATATTTATTCTAGAATTACCCTTCCACTGACTTCTCTTTGACCAGATTATGCTGTTGGTTTCATTTCTAACTGATATTTCAGGTAACAGACCAACTTGCTATTGATTTAGACTAAATTGACCGACTACACTGGCTAACATTTGTTCTATTTGCAACTTTATTCTCAAATGTGCATACTGTGCCCTTCCGAATTATCGGCACCCTTGCTATTGCTGATTCAGCAAAATGTTAGAATAATTCATGTTTTTATAAGATTTTTCAAAGTATACTAAAGAAAAAATACATCACAATTAGTGGCACCCCAAGAAATCAGCTGCTTTAGTTGTAGAAATCTCGTAGGTCAGTAGATTCTGTACTGTTACTCAACCAATAAACTAGAAAGAGGAGTTTATATTTTATACTACTGAACAGATACCACTGGTTCTTGTTATTTCTTTTTTAAATCATGCATGCTCCTCATCTTTCCAAAGAAAGAGGGATTCTCTAGAAGACACACTCTCATGCTTTACATTGCTAAAACGAACTCAAGAGACAAACTTCTACTTCTACAAACACACTACTTCTGCTCTTTCTTCAGGAGTGCGTAGTTGAAAAAGCACTTTTTCAACTTCAAAGGGAAATGATTAACTACCGTCATGCCAGTAAGACCTCTTAAAGGAGGTGAGAATGCTGAAAGACAGGCCAGTTAATAAGCAAACAGGGTTAAAGATTAAAGCAGTGGTGTTAAAGCAGGCTTGAGCGACATCCGGCAATAAAGGAGACACACACACACGCATGACGTGCCACCGGGCGGAGCGTGGGCAAAGCTTACCAGCTGGAGAGGAATCTAGGTAAAAAACAGATTGTGACGAGTGCTTCCCTGCAGACTCCATACCTGGCAAACCACATTCACTCACATTATCAGTCTATAACGGGACAGGGGACTCAGGGGCTAATGTAATCTGGTCCTTGAGGGCCCTTATGTAGGACAATGTGCTGGAGTCGGTAACAAACCCCCCAGGACTTGGAACACCCTGGTCTCTGTTATCAGGCTTAATATTATGTGTTCACATTTGCTTTATAGTTGGCCTCCAGGGACAAAAAAAAGAGAGTTTCTGCATCTGAGAGATTTTATCATGATGGAAAGGCAGCAGCAGTAAAGCGGGTATGACATCACGGCAATAAGGGTACACAAAAAGAAACAGGTTTGTCTGATGCTCAGAAGGAAAACGGGCAAAACATTAATCTGAAGTCGCTGAAACACAAATGAATCTCTTGGAATTTGGAGTTTTACCCAAACCTAATTTGTTTCTCTCTATATACACTACCAGTCAAACGTTTGGACACACCTTCTCATTCAATTCTTTCTTTTTTATTAGTTTCTACACTGTAGATTAATATTGCAAACAAACAAAATCATGAAGGCACACATGGAATTATGCTGTAAACAAAAAAAATTGTTAAACAAAACAGAATCTGTTCTGTAATAAGGTAATGATAAAAGTGACAATCTGGTCTGATAAATGCCGTAAATGTAAATGTAAAATGGTCATACATGAATACACCACAGCACACAGTGTGAACAGCACGAAATACATCCTCTCCATTCAACAAGCGAAGTAGGGGGCAGCTATGAACAGCGCCCGGGGAGCAGTGTGTGGGACGGTACCTTGCTCAGGGTACCTCAGAGGTGCCTAGCGGTCTTGGGAATCA
>JBBPDC010000141.1:3657411-3670074 GCA_037974485.1 Hemigrammopetersius urotaenia
GTTTCCAGTTAAGTGTACCATATGCATCAGACGTTTAGCCAACGTTCCGTGGGCGTGACATCTGAGGCTGAGACTAGATGCACAATCCGCCGCCTCTGGTCTTACCGGAGTTACCGGAAAGTGTGTTTAGCCATGTTTCGGTGAAAATCATGACATTGCAGTTCCAGAGTTTCTGGCTGTGATTGATTCGAAGACGAATCTCGTCCATTTTGTTCACCAATGACCGTACATTGGCGAGAAAGATGCTGGGCAAAGAGAGCCGCTGTGGTGTTAGCTTTAGCTTAGGTCTTAGCCCTCCGTGCTTTCCCCATCTTTGTTTACGGTCTCGACGCCGCCTTCGAGCACTTCCGCCCGGTCGGGTGGGGTGTGCAGCCTCGGGTGTTCTGGCTATCTCAGGGATGAGTCGAAGATTGCCGATAAAACTGTCAAAAGTGCGAAAACCAACATCCAGAAGCTCTTGTCTGGTGTACAATGTCAGAGCACTGCTGTTCTGTACTAACAGCCCCGAGATGAGCAAGAAAAATACTGCAAATTTGCAGAAAGTGGAGAGACGCTGAGCCTCGTGATGTGTACGCGCCGCCATCTTGGTCTGTATTTATGTGAGGATCGAGTAACAAACTAAAACTTTTAGGACTAGATGTTTTGGTATTTTGGTATCAATCCGTCCATCCCTATAAAATGGGACTCCTAAGCCGTGGCTACACTTCGGTAAAGCGAGCTGGCACGAGATAATTTCCTAACTTGAGTCGTTTCAACAGTGTACTTAATTAATTTAATAGAACTGTGTCTGCAGTATTCTCAGTTTTGCTATTATTTCCAAATTCATATTAAACAGCTCTATTTAATTAATTTGCATTGTTTAACAGGTACATAAATCCATGCTGAAATCTTGAATATGTTTAAATGCTCATTCATATTATGTGTAATTACCACAGGACCTGATTTTCAGTGGTCAAGGTTGTAGAGGAATAAAGTCAAATAAAACTGGTTTCAGGCATGATAGATAAAAAAGAAGCTCAGACTACCATAGAGCTACCTGGGCTCTGTTCTGGACACTGGTGTTTTGATCATCAGTAATGTAGCCAGTTGTGTTTGGATGCTGGTATGCTGGTCCTCTAGCATGAGCAGATACAACACTAACCACAAAAAAACCTGCATGGAATTCATGATCTAAGCTGGACTCTTCAGTAAGGAGAGGCCCTGGTGCAGGCCTAGGTCATTTTTGCTCTATTAGTTAAGGGTATATTTTTTTTACCAAAAACATAATTTTATGTATGTATGTATGTATGTATGCAAGACTTTTTATTGTCATTATACAGTTGCCTGGACAACGCAATTAGCTGGCAAGGCCACAAAGGTGCAGGAAAAGTGACAAGTTTTAGCACAGGATATAAATGTATGATCCTTTTATGAATGTATGTATTTATGATCATTTATGTATTAATGTATGTATTTATGTATTCATTTATTATCATTTATCTATGTATGTAAGTATTAGGGCTGGGTGGCCCTAGAGGCCACTAGATGAATGTCTGCCAATGCGCCCACCCTCATTGTAGAGAAGAAAGGGAACGTGACAGAATGTATGTATTTATGTATTTGTGTTTATTTATTTAAAACTTGCTCTCTGAACATGCTCTCTGAAAGGCACAGTTTTTACGTAACCAAATTTTGGTAATGTGTTCTTCTCAGCAGGACGCTCTAGTCTAGCCTATTTTATTTATTTATTTATTTATTTATTTGAGAATTTAGCAAGGGAAAATTATTGTAATTTTAGAAGTGTAGAATTAATCACGTTCTTTTACTGATAAATTACATTGCTATACTAGCCTGTAAAATACACTAGATGTCAGTGTTGCCAACAGTTTCATGGCAGTAATTCAGTTGACTGTGCTGAGTGTCCTAATGGGTTTTTTCTCTTTCCATCTATGAGTTCAGTGATATTTGCAATAACCTTTATATCAAGATGATGTATTAGATTATATAGAATTGAACTTTTTAGTCCCTGGGAATAGGGACTAAGGGGAAATCTGTCTGCAGCAGACTCATTCTTTTGGCATGTTGCTGTGTGTGGCTGTGGATGACGTGACATGAAACGTGGCACAGATTTGCCAGTTTATTAGAAACACTAAGAAACACTGTAGAGAGGAGCTGAGACTCTTGGCAGATGGGTGTCAGGAGAACAATATCTCTCTCAACATCAGCAAAACTAAGGAGATGGTATTAGATTTTAGGAAGTAAGGTGCAGCTCTTTCCCCCATCTACACCGGAGGAGGTGCTGTGGAGAGGGTCAGCAGCTTTAGGCTCTTTGGGGTCACCATCAGTGCCGACCTCAAGTCCTCAGAACATGCAGCAACTGTCACCAAAAACGCCCACCAACTTCCTCAGACGCCTAAAGAAGGCTGGGGTGTCCACCACTGTCCTCACCATCTTCTACAGGTGTGCTGTGGAGTTTGTCCTCACAGGGAACGTTGAGTCTTGGTACGGCAGCTGCACTGCTCGGGACAAGAAGGCTCTGCAGAGGGTGGTGAAAATGGCCCAGAGGATCATAGGCACTCCACTCCCTGCAATAACGGACATTTACAGCACACGGTTTTTCTCCGGAAAACTGTCTCCAGCCACCCTGCACAGCCACTTTTCACTTTCCTGCCATCTGGCAGGAGACTCAGGACAATACACACACGCACGACACGATTCAGAACAGTTTTTATCACAGCGCTATCACAGTAACTGTGGTTCTCTCTGTGTGCAATAAATCTGCTCTTCATCCCATGTGGAATACTGTAGCACACAACACTTTACACTTTACTGCGCTGACACTACACTTATGCAGCTTAGCTTGTGATTAGTTATTGTTGCTGCACTGCTTTGTCTTTTATGTCTCTTATATCTTTATGTTCTGTCTGTAAATTGGGTATTAAAGTAAGCATTCCATTGTGCTCTGAAACACTGTACTTTGTACATGTGATAATAAACCTCAATTTCAACCATTCATTGGTCTTACAGATACCACAGGTGTATGAATCTTGATGGCAGACCATCTATTGCGGCAAAATGAATCGGGCCCCATGCGTCTATGGAACTGGATCACAATAAGATGAGCCCCGACCAGAAACACTACCTGCTCAAAAGTATGTGGACACCTAAACATCATATTTGTTGAACATTCCTGTAGCAGGGGCATTGATATGGAAGTTACCTCCACATTGCTGCAGCAGCATCCACTCTTCTGGGAAGGCTTTACACCAGATTTTTGAAACGTGACCAATGGGATTCACTTCCATTCAGTCACAATAGTGTTAGTGAGGTCAGGCCCTGGGGTTGGATGACATGGCCTCGTTCACAGTCTGTGTTCCAGCTCCTCCCAGGTATGTTGGATGGAGCTCAATGTCACGGCTCTCTGCTTTGTGCTTGTGCTTCGTCGTGCTGGAACAAGGAAAGACATTCGACAAAGCGGACCTCAATTCTCAAGAATGTCCTTGTATTCTGTAAAATTAAGATTTCCCTTCCCTGGAACTAAGGGAGTGAACAAAGAAAAACAGACTTGGTCTCCTACAGATGTAATGTTTCCCAAGAAAAAATCTGTGCCATTTCTACCCCTTTTACTTAAATATTTCATCATATCTATTTCAGACAGGATGTCTTTCATGTAGATTAAGCACAGTTGCTGGGGTTTTTACATGCTGCCAACACAGTGTAGATGCACAATTGTGGATCTTTTTCTAAGCTTTTGTGTGGTACCAGCCATCACCATGCTAGTGTTGCTGCAGAGCTCCTCTACCCAAACTTTTTCTGATCAATGATGTTCTCTGGTGGTCTTTTTCCATTGATTGGCAAGGAAGGTGTTGATAAAATGTGCAGAAACAGTTACAGTCATTAACATTAAAATGTACACCAAGATGGTCAGTATTTCTGATAGAATGTCCAGTGTATATTACCATGGTACTCGGGTACTCTTCTTAATAATCAATAGAAACTCCTTTATTGGCTTCTACAGCAATCAAACGCATCCTATAACTGCTGAGGAGGTTTCTGCATGTCTCCACTGGTGTTTTCCCACAGACTGGGACAGCTTGCAAAAGGTATGAATAATGTTGGATGTGCCACTTTTTGTTCAAATGTAAATAAAAGCTGAGAAATATTTTTCTCCACAGAGATGCCTCTTGTACTTTGTCTTATTATGAATAATTCCAGGCTTGACTTTTCTAAGCACAGAGTGTGTTGGCCACTCTCTAGCCTTTCATCAATGGTCAGTTTCAAATATGCATTTGAATGGTGTCTGTTCCAGTCATCCTGGTCCCACACACTATCACACCACCACCATGCTGGTGTCGCGGCAGAGCTCCTCTACCCAAACTGTTTCAGATCAATAATGGTTCTCTGGTGGTCTTTTTCCACTGATTGAAAGGAATGAGTTGATAAAATGTGCAGAAACAGCTGGGTTACTATCAGCAACTATAAAATGACTAATTGTACCTAGATGGTAGGTACAGTAACCCCTCAGTTTTATGCGGATCAACACTTGCGGATTCAGTCAAACGCTTTTTTTTCTGGGAACCCAACTGTATTACCTCCGAAGAAGAAGCTGCTGTAGCATGTAGCATGACTGCTCTGTGTCTTGTCCTCATATTTTAGTGTTTTAAACCCCCACCCCAATTTTCAACAGTTATCTCAGTTTATTTAGTATTAGTAAGCTGTGCCCTGTCTAAACTTGTGGGTAGAGAGAGTTATTTCAACCTTTCTTTTGTGTACAAATCTTTGTGTTCGCTCGTCACACGCTGCTAATGCTAACTGCTAATGCTAACGTTTTTAAGCAAAGTTATCTGATTCTGATTATTAATTTACCATTACACATTCTTTAAGGTTAATGCATTAAACTCCAATGAAATTAAAGTGTTCTGGAAGCAGATTTGGGGGCATATTTAGGGGATTACACTATAAAAAGAAACATTTTTAGCGATTTTTTTACCAAAACACAACAACAAAGTTTTTCACTATACGCGGGTGCTCTTGGAACGCAACCCCTGTGAAAAGTGGGGGATTACTGTATTTCTGATCAAATGTCCAGTGTATATTACCACGGTACTCAAGTACACACTATATTGTCATTAATGACCATTTAAACATTGTGCTACAGTAATCAGTGCAGGATTGAGTTTGTATGATCTCAGGAGGTTCTTCTGAAGTCCACACAGAGGCCAGGCTGGCAGCTAGACACATCTGATGTCACATTAATAACTGCAACAAGGCAGAAGTCTGTCCATTAGGAGACTCAGCCAGGAGACATCAGTGTTTGGCTTCACAGGAAAACGGACAGAAGACAACAAAGAGAGAGAGAGGGCCATTAGCATAGAGTGCTCTGATGTCCTACGCAGTGAACTTTCAGTCACTGAATAAACATGGAAATTGTGTTTCGTGACTGCAGCATTATTATGGTGAAACTGTAATTGTTTGGTTAAAAATGCATTGAGAAAGCATCCCTGATTTTGGGAATAGTCCTAACAGTTCTTGATTAGTGCCTGCAGTTTAATAAAAACTGCATGCAAGTCTACTGCAAATCTAATATTACTCATCATTCAAAAAGTTCATGTGAATGAAAAAAAATGAAAGCGGATCTGAAATCAGCATGAAAAACTGGTTTTGAAAAGTGTGCTGTGGTTTCTGATGATTACAATTTTTTTTGTTGACCTGTGTTATTGACCAGTACTTGTGCTACAGAGATTATGTTGAAAAAATCACAATATTAGTAAATAATGAAAACACAAACCTTTTAAACCATAATCTCATGCTACTGGCATGAACCAGAGACCAGGAAAACTTCTAAATAGAATATAATAGAGATAACAGAAATCAAAAACGTGATTTTCTTCCCAATTTTTTCATGTCCAATCCCACTGGCTAGATCCCACTACTGCAGAGATCACAAACTGGGAGGGCCACATAAAACCTCACCTATTAAAACTGCAGCTTACAAAAATTCACTGGACAGTTTAACAGGCTGAGAGCACTGCCTGCCTACACTAACAGACCCCTACAATGGCTAGCACTGAAAAATGAGGGGAGGTGGAGGGCCATTCTACATTTTACGAAGAGCTTAAATGTAATGAGGTTACAGATGAAGGCGAATATAACGTTTTGCCCAAGGAGTCTCAGTGGCGTAGGATTATGTGCTTTCCTGAACAGAAAAATTTTAATCAAGTGGAGGACAGTTATCTCTACAAAACCAAAAGCCTTAATTTTACACCTTAATTTTGACCAGGAAATTATGCAAAATCAATGGAAAATGTGCACAGATTAAGGCTGACTAAGTGAATGTTCCCCTTAAATAATATAACCTCCTGAATTAATGCCTTAAATTTAAGGGTTTTCACACTCCACATGCCTTTTTAAGGTCAAATTAAATGGTTGGTTTAGTCAATTTCCAGCCAGACGTAGTGGTTCGGTGTATCTTCAGGCGTACATTAAGGAAGGGTTAAGCACATTTTAAATACAGTGTCTTTACTAGTGTGTTTTACCCACCACTGTACACCAGGCTCTTACTGGGGCAGAGGACAAAGTGAGACCCATTTTTTTTATAGTGCCATCTTAGAAGAATACAGTGCATTTTATAACAGCATCATTGTTTAAACTACTTGACCAAGGCTGAAGGTCCATAAATGTGAGTTAACTCTGATTATTTTGACAAGTGCAGGTTAATAATAAACCTCTAGCCCAGACTTTACAAACTCATTAGAGGCACTACCTTTGGGAATCTGGACAACAACAAAAAAGTTGAAGTCGAGCTTGACACCAAGTGGCTTAAATGGCAAAACTCAGGGACAGATTGTTTTTCAAATGGAATCAAGACATGCTAGGCAGGCCCTCTCTCTCTCCGTCCTAATGAGGCAGTGAAGGCTGTCGGTGGGTCCTCTAACGAGTGCTCTCCACGCCTGCTTGTTACGCCGACCCAAAGGACCTGGAATCATTACATGCCACCCCCAAAAGACATCCCCCCCCAGACTACCAGCCTTTCTGAGAGCTCTAATTTGAGCCGGCTGTCTTTTGATGGCCGAATTGCGAGGAGTCTCCTCAAACACAAGCACAACAAAGCTGGCGTGTGATGACTGTCTGCACGGCCTTCCTTCTTCCAGGTTCTGTCAGAATCCGTCTTTTCTGGGTTTTTCATAGCCAGTGGCACGGAACATGAGGCAACGCTATCCGCAGGCTTATGCTCATGCTCGGGAGATCCAGCTCGGAGCAGACGAGGCTTGGTTCTGCTGTAGTAGATGTATGTCGCATGATGAAGAGAGCTGAAACCTCATTTTGGTCCCTGGGTTGGAGAAACACTCGTCTTATCTGCATGAACAGGGGCGCAATCATTGCATAACACCCATATTATTCAAACGGATCGCATTTATTTAAACTGTCTTGAACTGTTTCCAGTTGTTTCTATATTTTATGTGTATGTTTGTCAAGTCAAGTTTTACTTGTGTACCCAATATCGTACACAAAGCTCATTCAGTGTGCTTTACAGGACAAGTATTACAATTTTAAGCATAAATATAGCAAGAAGAAGGTCTAAAGTGCAGTGGAAGTGCTGATATTTAAAAGAAGGTGGAGAAGAATAGTGTCATTTTTAGCAGTTTTTAAAGCTCCAGTTGGTGAAGATTTGATTCTGATGGGCTGTTTGTTCCAGCAGCGAGCTGCATAGTGACTAAGCGTGGTTCACATGGTTTCATTTCAGATCTTCTCACCACTAGCTGAGGAGCACCAGCAGACCTAAGAGACCCACCAGGATCATAAACATCAAATACTGGTAGGACCCAAACCATTGAGTGACTTGTGCACAATGAGTAATGCTTTGAAATTAGTTCTGTAACAAAACTGCGAGGACCTGACACATATAGGCCTGGAGAGATGTGCTCTCATTTCCTGGTTTGATTAGAACTCTAGCAGCAGCATTTTGAAAAAGCTGGAGCTCTAATTGACTTTTTGGGGAATCTCAGTGTGGAGAGTGTTGCAATAGTCAATCCTGCAGGAAATAAACAAATAATAATTATTATTATTATTATGTGGTCAATAAAACAAAGATCTCCATCCATGATCATTCAAATTTTTTATAGATGTCTGAAAGGCTCTAAATTCCAGATGGGCACTGAGAATAGATGTCGCAACAAAGTGGATATTAACTGGGTGAATTATGGGCATTATGGAGGTCAGATACAGATGTTGGATGATCAAATATGAATCACAAATGCCAAACATCACAAAACTACTGGATGAAGCTCCATTACTCCAGAGTTTTACTGTGCAATTGCCCAGTTTGTGTGTGTGTGTGTGTGTGTGTGTGTGGGGGGGGGGGGGGGGGAATCAACCCACACCGCAAAACCTTCCACTCCCACCTTCCCGACCTACAGTGATCCCCCAGTTTTAAGTGGATCAGGAGTCGCGGATTCAGTCACACGCAGATTTTTTTTGAGAACCGAGCTCATTATGTATGCGGAAATCCCCACAATAACGCAGAAACTGCAAATATTCTCCACCTTTTTTTTAATTTTTTGTGGCAATAAATATATTTTTCTGGATGTTTTTACACAAGGGGACCAGTACTTTTGTCCTGTGACCTTCCAGGGGCATATCTCGGCAGGGAAAGCACTCCGACACTTCAAACTCCACAGTTCAGTAGATCTCCAGGAGACCTTTCCAATGAGCCCTCATTTGTATTTTTAGCCCCAGTAGATCAGGGGTTGTTCGCCAAACACCGTGAGCCGGAGCGCATTCAGGCACGCCTCTGTCTTGAAATGCGATCCGGGTGTAAATTCTTGCCCCACAACCTTCCGAGTTGCATATCTCCGCGGGGAATTTAAATTCGAATATGTGTTTACCTTTACATTTTCTTTAAGGGTAATGCATTAAATGTTTAAAATGAAATTAGAGTGTTCTGGGAGCAGATTTGGGGGCAGATTTAGGGTTTTTAGACATTTTTTCACTATATGCGAGTGCTCTTGGAACACGACTACTGTACAACAGTAACAAAACCTTCCATGTGACAAACCTAACCTCAAATTTATAGTATACTGTTTCCACCAAGATTGGCATTTCATGTGCACTTTATCTGCCTTGTCAGTCTGAAAAGGTTTATCACAAGAAGCTTATACATGCCACCTTTCCAACTCTGGCACAGAAAGCAATGGCAAGAGATCATCCCTTCAAAGAGAGGATTAAAAAACGAACATACATTTGCATTTGTGTGCTGATACAGAGCTTTCCATGGTCTGAACCGATGCTAATGTATTCTGCTAAATCCACTCAACTAAAAGGAAAAAAAAAAATCACACCTTTTTTTGCTGCCAAAACCATGTTGATACTCAAAGATTCACGTGGTCTCTCGGAAAAAGGGAGCTGGGAAGGGGGAGCAGTGTGTTGGAGACCTCTTGTTGGATTTGCTAGTCGTTTGAGAGAAAAGCACATGCACAGTAAATTTCACACACACTCTTTTTTGCGAGCGAGAATCCATTTGTCATTCCAGTTTGTGCTTGGAAAGGCTCCACAAGCTCCTGTAACATGACGCTTTTTTCGAACCCCGCCTGAGTCAGAAGTGGAACAAAAAAAGCCTTGTTGCCGATATCGATTCCCATCTGTGGGAGTTTTCACTTTTCATCCTCAGTTTAGAGGTTCTTCTCCCTCGTCTGTGTTTCATCGAGCTGATTTCCCTTGGGTGGAGAATCACCTCGCTATAAAGGAGATGGTTTTTTTGCCTCTCCTTGTGGGGGTGTGTCCGTGAAAAGTGGCCACGTCTTCTGGAGGTGGAAGAATAACGTGCCCAGGCCTTTTTTCTAGTGATGTAATGATTATGTCATGCTGGTGTTGTAGGGAATGGGAGGCCTTCGCATGCAGGGAAGAGCAGAGAGTGGAGCGAAGCTTCATATTTCCATTCACTGCTGGAGGCCCTCTTAATTATCCAGGATCTAGACATGGTACACCATAATTAAGCCTCAGAGCTCCTATATTTCATCTGTCCTTGTTTAACTTTCCTAGTACAGTGACATCCATCCGGCCCTTTACGCTGGATGAATGAGGAGATGGTACAACAGAGAGATACACCGAGGCCTGAGGATCTATCTAAACTCTCCCAGATCCCATTAGAAGCGTTCCAATAACCTCAAAGTCCTCCCGTGTTTTTTAAACAGCCATCTTTTAACGAAGGCCATTTCGACTCGGCCTGGGTTTAGAAGCTATGAAAGCTAATTAAGGCTCACGGTCCATTTGGGAATTCTGCGAATCACTGTAGCAGCACCGAGGAATGGTCTTCCCTGTCAGTTCTGTTGTCTCCTTAAATGCAAATGGGGAACGTCCACAGCCTGCAGTGTGAAATGACAACGTTTTAAGGGCTATATACCAGAAAAATGCAAGAAAGATAGACAGGAAAAGTTCTTTAAAAAAGAAAAATAAAAGAGACAGACCCTCCTTTTCCCTGTTTTCGGCCCAGAGGAGCGAATCCTCACTGCTTTTGGCCGAGTCACCTCACGCTAAACAGTAAGAGGGAGAATAACAAAGGCTTTTTGAGTCCAGCGTGTCTTTAACGAGGCACCCGAGCCTCGGTTGGAGAAAATTAATTATGATAAGTCTTTTTTTTTTGCAGTGTTGGGGCAGGCAAAGGGATGCGTTATTCTCCTACATTAAAAGATGCCATGGGACTCGCCGCAAGCTGGATGCTAATTCCGTGCTCCCACACATCGCCCAGCAGACACCTCTCCCCAGCTTGGTGCCAGCCTGCCCGGCTTGCCGAGTCGTGAAAGCTCCTCGCTAACAAGCTGCCTGGATTGCACATGAAAGCAAACAGAAGGATTTTCTCTACAAACGACGCGCCTGAATTCGAATCTGCATACTCTTACCCTCTCTCAGCGAGAGCCAACCCCCCACCTCCCAAAAACTAGCAGTCCAGCTAATGATCGGCAGCAGAGGAAAACGCTAAAAATAGGCTCAATAAAAAGACAAGGGACACACACACACACACACACGCACGCAATGAGCGGAGATGTGTAGGCACCATCATGCTAATTCGTAAGTCAGTAATTGCTCCCAATTATTTGGATTTGGGTTTTGAAAACTGGGCTTTAATCCAACTCCTTTGCGATGTGGAAATCAATTACTGAAGATGATTTGGGAAGATTTTCAACGCTGTAAAAATGGTTTAATTATTATTTATAGTATTTTTTATAGTATTATTTTTTTTACTGTCAATTTTTCCAGAAGTTCTACATTTACACATACTGTATTATATGATTACACTAACTTACTGTATCTCTTAACACTGTGACCCACGCCCTTGTATCTCTGATATACAGCTCATATGTGATATAAGGTGCACCTACGGCTATCTGGGGGCACTCAGTTTTGTTGAATGTAGCATTTTTATACATTATGTATTAGGGTTCCCACTCTCTGACTGTTGTGGAGTATAAATGGGGCTTTCTCTCTCTTTCTGTCTGGCGGGGGGGGGCTGGGCTGTATGGGCAAAGCAAGCTTTGGAGAACAGTCAAATAGTTCTGAGTGATTTTCGAGCAGCACATTTGCTTGAAAACCCCTCGCTAATTTGAAGAATCCTTCAGTGACAGAGGTCAAGAAATGCAACCTGTCTGTTCTGCATTCTAGCCTTTAGAACAAAACTTGATACAAAAAGTCAGCATCTCCTAGAATGCACAAAGAAATCTGCTGTGTTGAACACATGAAACTGTAAATTTATATCACTGCTATACACTTTTCCAGCCCAACACATTGATTGATTGTCTTTGCTTTAGCTTTCCAGCCTATAATATAACAGAACAGAACAGAACAGACCAGAACAGACCAGACCAGACCAGACCAGAACAGAACAGAACAGAACAGAACAGAACAGAACAGAACAGACCAGGACAGAACAGAACAGAACAGACCAGGACAGACCAGACCAGAACAGAACAGACCAGGACAGAACAGAACAGAACAGAACAGACCAGAACAGACCAGGACAGACCAGAACAGAACAGGACAGAACAAGACCATCAGTGCAGACAGAACAAAAGTGTGGAAGAAAAACATAAGAGCAACAGAATAACTGGACAAGACAAGACATCCTTTAGTGTAATCTGCAGTAGCTCCAGTTTGGGTAAATACAGAATTTTGACAGGTACTAGCAGCAGAGTTGTGTGCAAAAATGCAGCAATCGATATGATAAAACAATCACAGCAATAAATGTGATTGTGCAAACATAGCAGGGCAGATCATAAACAGGAGTAATCAAAGTCTGAGCTGTTGGGGTTGGTAGTGGTGGTGTATGTGTGTGTGTGTTTCACATGTTGAGCATACTTACATAATACAGTGAAGGAACTGTCTGAAGGATACAAAAGCTTCTCAGAGTGGGAGTGCCGATCTATTCCTGTGATTGAAGTCATAGTAAATCAGAGGCAAGTCTGATTCTAGGTCAGCTCTGAGAAGGTCATTGTGTTCAGTTAGAGGACCTGTGGATCTCTAGAGATACTGCGGAAAAGAACAAGAGAGCACTGCAATTTATTTTGAAATCAGCATTTCTCTGAATGTGAACCTATTCCAGTCCAGTGTCTGTTACATTCCTCCACAAACACCTCATTCTGCTTCATGAGGGACTGATTAGTGATCAGCTGAATCACATCTTATTTAATGAGG
>JBBPDC010000141.1:3674483-3691595 GCA_037974485.1 Hemigrammopetersius urotaenia
GCTGTTCTGTATGAACAGCCCCGAGATGAGCAAGAAAAATACCGCAAATTTGCAGAAACTGGAGAGACGCTGAGCCTCGTGATGTGTACGCGCCGCCATCTTGGTCCCATGTCCCATAGGCATTTTTTTACCACTTGACAAATTTGCATGTGCTCTATGACTGCATTCATTTAATTAAAAGCTTTTGACTTGTGGAGTTCCTCAAGGGCCAATCCTGGGGCCTTTGTTGGTCCCTGTACAAACCTAACATGCTCCCAATTGGCTAAATGCTGCAAGATAACAGAACTGCTTATCATACTTACACTGATAACACCCAGATTTACTTAAACTTGAATACCAAGTCAGAATCCCAGGTGTCCTTTCAGCATCTGAATTAAAGCAGTAACAATATCAGCTTATCTTTGAAATTTCATCTTTAAACAGGACATGTAACGTAACATGGAAATGTAAATCTTTATCTTTTGCAGACTGGAATGCTCCTATGGTCTGAATGTTTTGTTTTTCTTTGAAAAAATACCAACAGGCAGCAACAATCTATTCATGATGCAGCAGCTATGATGTTCACCAAGGTTAAAAAAAAGAGCCTATTACTCCAAGGAATTATTCAATGAAGGGGAACCAGTGAACCAGTGGCAGGGTCATGGCAGCCCGAAGCTCACTGATGCGGATGGAGAGCGAAAACTATCCAATCTGGTTCGATCCCACAGAAGTGCTACTGTAGAACAAACTGCTGAAAACATTAATGGTGGATATGATAGAAAGCTATCATGACACACTGTGCCTTTCAGTTTGCTCTGTATGAGGCTGTGTAGCCACAGACCAGTCAGAGCTCCAATGCTGACCCGTATTCTCAAATAAAAGAACCTAAAATGAACATCAGAAATGACTCAAAGAGCAACAAAAGAAGATCTGGTCTGATTAATAACATTTTCTTGAACAGCTTGGTGTGTGTGTGTGCATCACTTACCTGAGGACTGCACTCATTTATAGCTTTACATTCTTGTGATCTTCTATATGCTGTTGTATTTATTTACTTTACTTTCTCTGACCTTGATTCTAGACTACACTCATTTTTTGTCTTACACTTTTGGGAGTTTATATATGCCACATTCTCTCGGTTATATTTGTTTGTTGTTTTTCTGTTTGTTTTTCTTTGCCCCCCCCCCCCCCAGTTTTATGATCTGTTTTACCTATACGTAAGCTGTCCTTGAATGCCTTGAAACCATCTTTAAACAAATAAAATGAATGAATGAATGAAATGCTCTTGACAGCGTTCTTCAGGGAAATTGCATATTACTTTTACACAGAACTGATGGATTCTAAGAAAAGTCTTCAATTGGTACAGCATGTTAACATCAGCATTTCCTAATGTCGGTCCTGGTGGCTGATTGTTTAAAGTGCTGGACTGACCAAGCACAGTTTTCTCCCACTGCCTCAGAATATTAATGCACACCACAAAAACCTCTGCCGGGTTGCTAATGTCTAGAGGCCCTCATTCCGACATTAGCAGCCCAGAAAAATGGAATTTAGAGGAGAGCATTACACCGGGAATTACTATCATTACTAATGCAGTCTGGTGGTTCTCGTTCTCGGTCCTGAGGCAGGTGTCTTCAGCTTTCCATGCTATAAAACACCAGCTCCGCTTGGTTATTAGATATCATTTTTAACCAGGCACGCCAAAGAGACACAAAAATGACCCCAAGCCTGAGTATCTCCATGATTACGATGGGGAACTACTCTGATGCTTTGAATTTAAACAGAAGTTTTCACATTTTTATGGATTAGAATGGATTTTGATTTATATGGCAACCAAGAATGATTCCAGAAAACATCAACCATTTCCAATCACGCTGTAATTCCCGGATATTTTGCAATGTGTCATCAGGACAGACGTTCCACTATCACTCTCAGACCAAGCCAGTGTGTTTTGATGAGCTCAGATGAATTGTCTAAATAAAGAATAACATCATCAGCTCCGTGTGAAAGATGGAGGCACTTTAAATGGGACTCGATCGTTCATGCGCGCGCGCGCCATTTGAAAAAGCCCCCCCATCTCTTCATAAAATATTAGTCACTTTACTTTATTTAAACTCAGCTTGGTAATGAGTTGCAGACACAGCCTAATTAATCAAACAGAGGCCCGTGTTAAAGGACCCATATGCTCATTTGTTCACATCTGATGTTTGTGTGGTTTTCTGCACCAAAAACAACCATAATTCATCTTTACATGGACGTATTCAAACCACTTTGTATCCCTTAGAGTTAAACAAGTCGTTTTCGTTGCTGTGCCTTTAGGACTCATTTATGTAAATGAATGATTAGCCATCTTTCAAAAAGCAATTCAGACTGGAGCGCATTTTATAACTTCAGGATTAGTGGGCAGAGCTAAACCGTTGTAAACTGAATACATGGGTATATAGGAAGGCATGGGTTTTACATCACAAAAACAAAACAGGTTGACCCAATGAGGGCATACTGCATTAATTTCTCATTTTAAAAAGTTAGAAATATTTATCATGATATGGGCATATAAATGGTGATGTCACTTCTAGACAACTACCATACCCATACCGCCTCATAACACAGGTCCAAATATTTATCATGATATGGGCATATAAATGGTGATGTCACTTCTAGACAACTACCATACCCATACCGCCTCATAACACAGGTCCAAAAAAATTTTTTTTAAATCATCAGAAACCACAACACACTTTTCTAAACCAGGTTTTCATGCTGATTTCAGACGTGCTTTCAGTTTTTCTCAGTCACATCAGCTTTTTGAATGCTGAGTAATATTAGATCTGTAATAGACTTGCATGCGTTTTTTATTAAACTGCAGGCACCAATCAAGAACTGTTTCCATATTTTCAGTGTGGAGTCAGACAGGCCACACTGTGGCACAGATATAATGATCAGTGTCAGTCAGCTCCCACTGTTTCTTCAAAAACACTCAGAATATGATTATTATACCAACTATCATGCAGTATAGAACTAGCTTCATCACAAACACTGAACCTGCAGGAAAAACTAAACACAGATCTGAAATCAGCATGAACACTACAGAACCCACAGAAACTTATACATGATGATTCTGACCTGTTAACCTGTGTTATTTCAGGTTAATGTTACTAAGTTCTCAATCCCTCAATTTCTGTATTAGCGTGTGTTTAATGTAATGATAATTAATCAATTGGCTTTGGTCCACTCTCTGAATATAACAGGTTACCACACACTAAAAAAATACTGGAGTCTGCTGCTTATTTAGACTCCACCTCCTAGTTTTATTGGCCAATAGGGCTTCCCAGATTAGCATGTGCACTGGCTATAGGTTCTAGGCAAAATCCAAAAGTAGTGAAACACCTCTCATGCCTTTCAATATATTTCAGCCCATTTCATCCTTGTTTTCAAAAACACAGCTACATCTCTTTATTCAGCCTACAGCAGTTCCAATAACACTAAGGAGTGTTTCAGCCCCATGCTGCCATTTGACAAAGCTGCAGTAAGTGGCAGCCAATCAGATTATTATATTTTTGGTACACAAACAGTGGAAAAAAATGAAACAAGAGCGAAATGTAGAATACTGGCTGTAGAATATGATCAGTGTCATTAAGGGTTAAAGTAAAAAAAAAAAAAGTCAAAAATTAATTTGACTTTTGTTGTATTACATGAATGCCTCGAGAGATCAAAACACTCCTGGAGCTGTGATTGGTCACCCTGCGGTTGGTTAGGGGCTCATTTGTGTATTGCAGCCTTCTGCAATATCCGCACTGCACATTTAACCACATTCTGTAGGTTTTTACTCACCCATCCATTTTTATTACTGGGATATTTATACCCAGAATGTAAACATATTAAACAGTATCTGAGTGGTGCACAGCTTTATGAGTGTACTGAAAAATATTCTGTCACATGCAGAATATTACATTTCCCTTCATTTTGTATTCATATTCACGATGCACTGTAGGTACAAACACTGTTCTGGCACTTGAAAGAAACATCATCTTCCGAGTCTTCAAACGTACGTCTGGGATTATGTTTGCATACAGAACAGCCTTGAAGGAAAAGCCTTGGTCCTGGTCTTGCCAGCTCTGCTGCAAATGTGATATTCCTATGGGATGCAACCTAAAAAGATAAGAATTCATTTTCCTCATACAGACAAAAGTAAAAGATAATAATATAATGTATGCTTCCTCCGATATACACTGAGTTGCCATTAGAAGTACAGACTGTAGCCCATCTGTTGCACATTTGTTCAGTTTCTATCTGACCCATTCATCATTGTTCAGTTTTTTAGTGAGATGTGAGAATGCATAGTACATATAAATCACGGCCAGATATGAGACTTTTATTATTATTATTATTATTATTATTATTATTATTATTATTATTATTATTATTATTATTATTATCATACCCTTATTTAACCAGCAGAACAGATTTCTTGTTTGCAACTATGGTCTGACAAGGGGAAAAAACAACACTGAAAATTTGGGATTTTCATGTAAACCTGAAAAAACAGAGTTTTAGAATTTACTAAAATAGGCACAAATAACAAATAAAAGTCATTGTATGTGAAATGAAAATAAGATATTAAAGATTCTGGAGATATTAAACATTCTATTTCTTGGTCACTTTTTAAATTTGGGTAAATTCATGTCCCTGATGATGTTAAGGTCTTTTTACAAGAAGGTCAGTTTATTTAGTCTCATCCCTTTCACTAAAGTCTGTACTCAGATGACCTTCAGGTGGATCAGACATATTTCTGTACAAACTTGTGAAGTTTGAATGTGTGCCATCATTGAAGTAAAAGGAATTCTCATGTTGCTTAGTTCGTTCAAATTGTGGAATAATTTGATATGTAATTAAAAACTTTGTATTAAATTAGATGAGAATTCTAATGGTCTCAGACTGCCCCACCACCTTCTGTTTGACCTTCTGCATGGACCAGTGGTTTCCAGTCCTGGTCTTCAGCCCCTCCTGCTTTGCTCCAACATATCTGATCCAAATAATTAGCTAATTAAGAAGCTAATTAGAGCGAGAAAGGTGTCGGGGCGGTGGTGGTGGTGGATTGAGAGCCTATGGCACAAACGTCCACCACTCTGTGAGCAATTAAGCAATGTGTGGATTAATGTGAATAGACCTTTCCAGTCTGGGTTCTTGCCAGTCCATGCTCATTGCAGGGCTGGAGACATAATCACTCAAATGTGTCTCACTAGTTGCAGGAATAGCTCTAAGAAAGATGTAGTTTACAGTTTTCCACTTACAGGGAAAATTTAGCTTTTTTGGTTTAGCGCTGGAACTATGAGGCTTACATTGCTAACAAACACTAGGAGTGTGTCCGAAATCGTGCACTTGCGCACTTTTTAGGGCGTAGTGCGCTCACACTGAAAACAGCCAGAAATCGCTGTGCTGATCGATGGACACTATGCGCACTAAACAGGCGCCATTTTGACCACATAGCGGAGAGGGCGGGACTTTCAACAAGTTTTCAGAGTTGAATAATGGCGGCCAACAGTGAAATGCAAACCCAATTGGAGGCAACTGGTTGGTATAAATATGAGTAATGTTAATAAAGTTATTGTACTGATGTACACTGCGGTATAACCGGAGAATCGCGAGTGCAAATGTTCGTCCGTAACTTCCGCTAAGTGCAAAACGTCAGTGTTCCATTTAGGACAGCACTGACCCACGGCAGTGTGACTATAGGAGGAAGTGCTCAGTGCGCACTACATTTCAGTGCACTCACGTAAGTGCGCAATTTCAGACACACCCTAGAAGTCAACAGTCACCTAAATGTTTATGTAAATACGTTCCTAGATCTTCCCTCAACCTGCTTAATTTGCATGGCTCTTCTCAGAGTTGTCAGTGTGGTTTAGGACACAGCATGACTATAAAGATGGACAAACTTCACTACTATGAAGTAATTTAGATAACAACTTCTTTTCACGTGGTTTCCTGCAGGTATATGGACAGTAGTTTTTCACACCTAGTGACAATTTTTTCATCGCAGTAAGTCCTACTGTCTCCTAAACCCCATCGCCAAGTTCACTCCACCTTCTTGAAAACCTGGATGAGGTTTGAGTGAACTGAAAGACACTTTCGTGAATCATTTATGGAAAAGATTTGCAAGACTACTGGTCCCTCAATTTGACCTGAAAATTAGATTTAAGGCAAGAGTGTGAAACTTTTCTGAAATTGAAGGCGTTATTTCAGGACCTTCTATAATTTAGGGGCTAATTTGAAAAAGCAAAGGGAAAATTTAGTAGTTTTACCCCTTAATCAGCCGTAATCTGTGCACCCTTAATTCCTGTATGGGAAATGAGGTCAAAATTAAGGTCATTTTAAGAGATCAAATTAAGGCATTTGGTTTCGTAGTGATAGAGGCAAACGTTGGACAATATCTCTTGACTGAGGTAAAGAAAAAACCCTGTAATTTCTTTCAGCCGAACTATTCTTTCAAGATCTTCATAAAACGATTCGAGCTCAAGGTTGAGCTATCCTTCAGCAATTATGTCGCATGCCTGTGCCGTGCAGCCTAATGCCTGTACCTCACACCAAAACAACTCATTCCATCGCCACGAGGCATTAGCAAGTAATTTTAAATGCCACTCTCATGCAGTTTTACAAAATTGGACTTTTTTAATAACTTTAAGACAGTTCTTTGACAGTCGGTGTTCCGGAAGAGGGGTTGCTTGATGATTCATTGCTCTCGCAGAGACAGAAAGAGCCTGTGAGCGCAGTATGACCACGAGAACCTGCCTTAATTACTGTCACAAACCTAGAATACGAACAGGCATGGAGGCGGAGATAACACTCGAGGTGATGGAACACCGGCCTTCACCAAACTCCGAGGTGTGCTCCTCAGGAACAAGTCTGAGAGAATCAGCATAAGCCTGCACATAACCCTGGAACACGCTGGAAATCTGGGATTTTTAGGTCAATCTGGAAATAAACAACAGAATTTATTTTTAAAAATGAAATGACAAGGAGAAGTAAAGACTTCTTGTGTTAGAAAGATGATAATCACAGTTATACACTACAAAACACAATGCACTTGTTCTTGAACCTGCCTTAATTGACCCCTTTACACCAAACCCTGTAATTTGAATAATTTGTGGAATCCCTTAATTTTACCTGAAAAATTGATTTAAGGCATGAGAGAAAAGTTATTGTATGCAAAATGAAGAAGAGATATTAAAGATTCTATTTCTTGGTCACTATTTAAATGTGTGCAAATACCGATACTGTTAAGGTTTTTGAAAGAGAAGGTCACTTTAGTTAGTCTTTCACTAAAGTCTGTACTCAGATGACCTTCAGGTGGATCAGACATGCTTCTGCACAAACTTGTGAAGTTTGAGTGCGTGCCGTCATTGAAGAAATATAAATTCTCATGTTCTGTACAGTACAGTGGCGGTTCTAGACTAAAAATACCAGGGGAGCCGAGGTGGGGCCAGAGTGTTTTTAGGGGGGCACATATAACGGCAAAACAGTTCAATATTTTATTTGATACATTTTATTTTATATTTATCTTTTCATTTATATTCATTACAGTTCATTTTCACAGCATGAAATCACACTGTATTTTTAAGACACCGTCACCATCTCACTGCTGGTCGCACTGCTGGTCTTCAGGTTCCAGATAACAGCGTGTGTGTAGTAAATCACACGTAGCGTTAGTTCCGTTCTTCTTGGCTGTTCAGTGCAGGGGCCATAACAGGGGCCAGGAGCAATTCTACAGGGGCCCTGGCCCACACTGGCCCACGTCTAGAGCTGCGTATTCTGAAGTTCTGAAGAAATTGTTGATTGTACTATTGATTGTAATGAAAAACTTTGTGTTAAATTAGAAGAGAAGTCTGATGGTCTCAGACTTGCCCCACCATTGCATTGTTTGACCTTTTTCTGCATGGACCAGTGGTTCCCTGTCCTAGTCTTCAACTCCTGCTTTGCTCCAACATATCTGATCCTAACTAATTAGCTAATTAATGAGCTTTTCCTGAGGGGAAGTGGGGAGGTTAGAGCGAGAAAGATGCCGGGTGGTGGTGGTGATGGTGGACTGGGAGCGTATGGCACGTTGGAACATGCTGAAACACCATCCCTAAAACACTCTGAACAATTTAGCGTGTACTTTGTTAATGGCTGCTGCTGTAATTGCCACTGTACATCCTAGGCCTAATGGCAGATCAGGAATATGTGCTGCATATTTGGAGGCTTCGTCGACTTTTTAGACAGTGACCGTGAGGTATTATGTAGCGCTGCCGGATCAAGCTTAAAAATAGATCTGGTCCAAGGACTAATTTTGGAGTCGCAGTACTCTATAATTCAGCTGAAAAGTCATTAAAGCGCATCCAGGCTTGAAAAAGAGAGGGATAAAAAAACGAGCATGCGCGTCAGCTATCAGCAGGCCAGCCGCATTCATGTATGGCCATACTGGAGCTTTTAGTGAAGCGCTGGCAAGCCGGCTCTTGTCTCACTTCAAACGCATTTGTCTTCATTGCGATTCTGTTCCAACTGGCCCCTCATCAGCATTCAGACCATGCGCTATTCATGTTCGTGCACTTTGCATTTCAGGACCACAGTCACCGTCAAATTTCAGCACATGTACGGGGTAATCAGCTCATAAAAGTGAGTATTTTGTGACTTCATGAACACACACAGCACACACAAAGGTTTGGACACACCTGCTTGAACATGTGAGGCGCCAGGGGTCTCAAACATCCATGTCTTTAGGGCCGCTGACCAGCACAGTCAGGTTTGTTTACTCTTCAAACACCATTTGGCAGCTTTGTGTGGGTTAAGAATGAGGAAATCACTAGACTGTGATGGACTCAAGCCATCATGGACCGTAGTCTGTTACCCCTTGAAATATTTTCCAAGCTTCTTTAATCAAAACTATGAAGTTAGTGCTTATGAATTACCGCCCTTTCCATTTTTTGGAAATGTCGCCTCTCCTAGCAGCATGACCAGCAGTTTCCAGCTGCCAGCAGGGTTAGACTTATTTTCATTTCAGGTGGCTTCCCATGAAGAATGTGAGAAGTGTTTGAAGTAGAGCTATGATAAAGAATTGATTCTGCATCAGAAAATGAAGTGAATCCATTTTTAAATTAATTTATTTTCTGTAACTGTTTAATCCTCACTAGGGTCGTGGGTATCCTGGGCCTATCCTGGGGACTACGAGTAC
This sequence comes from Hemigrammopetersius urotaenia, assembly GCA_037974485.1. Classification (NCBI taxonomy): domain Eukaryota; kingdom Metazoa; phylum Chordata; class Actinopteri; order Characiformes; family Alestidae; genus Hemigrammopetersius; species Hemigrammopetersius urotaenia. Next base: position 3,683,665 of record JBBPDC010000141.1, read on the forward strand.
AAGGCAGGGACTCACCCTGGGCAAGACTAGGATGCCATTCAAACATCCAATCCTGGAGGAATGAGGCAACCCCTTGCCACCTCTTATTTAAATTATTTTGCATACATGGAATGTTACTATTTTTATTTTAAATGAAGTAATGAATACTATGTTTATCACCTATGCCACACATTCTGTCACCAGAACTTACAAAAACACCTAATATTTTACACCTAACCTTTTAAAGCAGGACTGTGGGAGGAACCCCACACTACCACGAGGAGAACAAGCAAGATCCACACATACAAGACCAGGACCTGGATTCAAACCCCTGACCCTAGAGATGTGAGGCAGCTGCACTACCAACTGCGCCACCGTGGGGCCCCTAAAAACGTTTTGGCACAAAATTCACTAAAATAGTTTTTAACACACACTGCTTTAAGACATGCTTGCTCTTGCTTTGCTGTTCACCAAATTCTTTTAAAAAATGTTAAACTTTGTGCAGCTCCTCCTTTGACACCTCACTCAAAATCAACCACTTTTACATTGAATAACCTAAACTTATTATAACTCTTATAACAAAAATGCACACAACATACTGAAGTACTAGCTAGTATTAGTATGAAGTGCTCTATTGGGAGACACCCAGCGATTTTCCTGTTGTTTGCATCAAGTAATGGTGGTGACCTTTGAAATTTTTATTTTTAACTAAACAGTAAAGGCCTAAACTTGAAGCCTGTTAACCTGTTAGCTTAGCTAAATGTTCAAGTTTCTCCTGTGCAAAGCAAACAGTGCAATGAAAACAGCGGCTGGGTTCCAAATTTGACTGATGGAATTTCCCCTTTACTCTTTCAAATGTACCCCTTAATTTGCCTTATGCTTAAGATTAAGGCGCTTTACACTCATGCCTAAAATCTAACTTAAAGGTAACATATGGGGTTCGGTTTCACAAATGAATGGCCATTTAATTCAAATGGAGGGGTTTGGTGTATTTTCAGGGGTAAATTAAGGTAGGGTTGAGCACTTTTTAAGTACATTGTGTTTCGTAGTGTAAGCTCTTTAAAACAACCCATTTTGTTTCACTAATGTTTGTAAATGGATCCTGCGTGCTTGATTTTGTCCCCCTCTGGTAATGGGTATTATTGAAACCTTAATCCATTAAGAGGTGTGTCCCAATACCTTTGTCCATGTAATATATTTCAGCTACCGTCTTGGAGTAATTTACATTAAGGCATGAAATAAATAATCCAGTGAGAACTGGCATTTAGTGAAAGACACAATACCCGCCCCCCTTGCTTTATGACTTTGTGAATACTGCAGAAAAACAGGACAATAACTCGAGAGCCTTTCACCATGAGCAGAGTCAGTGCCTCTTTATTTTGTTTCCACTTTCTCCTCAACATGCGCTTCAGAGTGTGATGTACCATCAGCGGTATTCAGTGGTAGGTCTTCAAAATCACACTTTTTTTTTTTTTTTAAACAGAAGACGCCTTGATGCCGGTTTGGGTAGAAAAAGAAAACAACAACAACATACACCAAGACCAAAAACGTGTAAACAGGAATGGAAGTAAAATAATCACGCTGCAATTTGTTTCGCCGTTACACAACCGGAGCGAAGGCAAGACAAAAGCAGTTCTGGAGCTTTCTTCAGCCTTTTCTCTTCATCTCTTGGTCTTTGTGTTTAAAAAAAAGGAAAGAAATACGTCTGGAAAGGAGAGAGAGAGAGAGAGCTTCCCTAAGGCAGGGCGAGAATAAAGAGGTTGAAGGCAGAATGATGGGAAGAGGATGGGAAACTGAAAGACGAGTTATTTCAGGCACTTATAAAAAGTCTCCCAAGTCCTTGGCTACACCGTGTTTCACTGTGTGTGTGTATGTGTGTGTGTATGTGTGTGTGTGTGATACTGCTTCTGCGAGACAGATTGGACAAATAAAGTACATTCAGAACGGCGCATTAAAGGGATTTCTATCGGCCAAATCTTCTAACACTTTCACTGTTTCAGTTAAAAAACCGTGCACGACCCAAAACGCGCCCCTTCCGAGCCTCTCTCTGCGTGTGAACCTCATTAAAAGAAAGTGCTGCCTCTGTTCCCACAGTTTCTCCCACAATCACAACCCTTAAAGGAACAGAAGCAGGCAAATAAAAATGGTAACTGGAAAAGTAAAAACAGAAAATGAGAATCAAATATAGGAATCGCAAAAAATAAAATGATAATAACAAAAATAAATACAGAAAATTCAAAGGAAAAATAAAAGGCAAAAAAAAAAAATCCCAGTAAAAACAAATGAAAATATAGCAAACACAATAACACAAATAAAAAATATATAGTAATAGAAGACAATACAGATATTAATAATAATAATAATAATAGCACAAAATGAATTAGTAAGAGTAAAAAAAAATAAGAACACCATAAATGTAACTGATAAGTTCTATAACTGATGTTAAGTCCAAACGTCCAGGTTTCTGCTCATTTCTTCTCATTTCAGAGGGTTGTGGGAGCTTGTGTGGAAGCCATGAACAACAAACTGCACATCTGGGCCTAGATCATCACACACACTTGCCTCAAACTCTGTCAGGCAGGTAAAACAGGGAAACTTCACAAATGTATTCAGTTTGTTTGCCTCTTTAAATGACTACGAAAGTTCACTCAGAGTCATTTGATGTGAAAAGCTCAGTTCTAGGACACTTGCTGAGACAGAACTGTTCACAGTGGTGTTGAGGGGAACCAGACGTCTCGGGAGCTTAATGCCTGATGCCTGAGACACTGGCTGCGTCCCAAACGGCTCGTTTTCTTTTGCTTAAAAAGCCTTTTTTTAAAAGCCATTTATGACACAGTGGTACATGTTGGGCAACCCCCCCCAAGACTATTTATCATACATGATTTACATCATATTTACATATAAAACCCAGAAGGCGTGTAGGTTCATTGGTCATTTCGGATTGTAAATAAAATCGCTGTCTGCACTGTAAACATTGGGAACCCTGGTTCCCTTCACCACCACTGTAAAGAAGGTTCTGTACAGTGAATCAGTTCAAATCACACCACTCGGAATGACTTTGTTCTCACTGACGGAATAATGCAGAAAGGTTGGCAGAACTGGTTGTCTTAAGTAAATGTATGGACGTTTAGAAAAGGTACAAACATTCAGGCTTCTGGGACGGCCTGGGCTTTACACTGGATAATATAAACTTTTATTAGTCTCACAAGTGGGAAATGGTCAGGGTGTTGGATTATCAGATCTGGACCACAACTCATCCCAGAAGTGTCGGATGGAGCTCCATCACTCCACCGTTCCACAGATGGGGGACTGAATACCTCTGTAAGCAGCACTTGACATTGTGCAGGGTGAGCTTAGGCTCATATGTGGCTTTCTATTGGCAGTGCTTTTCTATTGAAATCACACAAGCTGTGTGTGTGTGTGCAGTTTATCACCTATGTCAGCAATAAGGCAACCTTAAAGTAGCCTCAGCAGAAGTGTATGGAGATATTAGGATATATAGTTGATCTTTTCATAGATAATAATATGTCTTTGAGCAAGTCTTTGCTTAACACAAACTGAAGCAAGTGTGGGATGATTTACTTATGCAGTGAACATGATACTAAATCACAAAGTGTAAACTTACTAGTGAATAGGGCTGGGATCACAATTGATCAATTATTGTTATTAATGGCTATGAAATACAGAGCACAAAAATAGGTGCTTTTACATTAAGCATTCGTAGGAGGAAGATGAAGCGCAAGGAGAAATTGATTCATTTATTAGTAACGGTGACAAAGTGGGCTAAAGGTTAACCCTTAATCGGCTCTTTTAATTTAAATTCCTCGCAGAGATATGCAACTCGGTAGACAAAAGTATTGGGACACCGCAGCGAGGTGAACGGTTTTCGGGGAATAACCCCTGATCTACTCAGACTAAAAATACAAATGAGGGCTCGTTGGAAAGATCTCCTGGAGATCTACTGAACTGTGGAGTTTGAAGTGTCTTGAGTGCTTACACTGTGGAGAAAAAAGTGCTTCCAGGTCGGCTACAGCCTGCCCTGAGTTTTACTGGGGGTTTACTGTATAGCGATTATCTTCATCCCGATGTTTTTGTCAATTGTCATCCCAGCCCTACTTATTAGCGACCTTAATCTCATAGCTACAGAGCAAAACTCTCTTTTGTGACCCCCCTGCTCTTCTTCACTTGTGGTTGCCCACTTTGCCACAGAGCCCGCGGTGATGGCAGGGAGAGTGTCTGCTGCAATCTGTTGCTCTCACTTGGCCTGTCACATTACTGTACGCGTAGTAAGAAATGTCACTGGGGTGACTGGCCACTCTATCTGAATTCTGCTCGCAAGGGTCTAGCGAAGCCATTTGCGTCGATTTCCTTCTGCCTAAATAATCACCATATGTCTCTTGCCTCCGGAGCGGAAGGAGCAATTTAGAAAAATCAGCGGCCGAACCGCGGTGTGGCATGGGAATAAGACTTCACCATGAATTGCCTTTTCGCAGAAACACATTAGTCATTTCAACTGCTTTGTTAGTGATATTGATGGCAAGTATGGGGTTGATGATGGCTGTTGCACAATGGGGGATATTACAGTCAACAGTGAGTTATGGAAAATAACAAGGAGCTCAACTGCTCGGTGTTACCGACCGCAAAGAACCCAGCCAAAAATATTGACTGCATCCTGCTGCTACTGCACTCTGGATCACACAGAAATCGACACACTGACACTTTAGGGCTACACTATTCAACAACCACGCATTACATTCAACAACGATGAGGTAACAGAGATTAGGACAACAAAAATCCAAGGATGTTGGAAGAAACGTCCCTTGTTGGTTTGTAAGCACTATGTGTACGCCCTTTCTTTTGTGATTATCAAATAGCTAATAAAGTCTGTGGAGTTTAAAGGTATCTGAATGCTTTTTTTAAACATGTGTTTTAGACACCACAATTTTATGTAGCTGACTATACGAAGAGGCCACTCGATAGGTATCTTAGAAAACCTTGGAGGAGGAAAAAAACCAACAACATGGGGTTTTACAAGTCAGTGAAATCCATATCAACATTTACACCTGAGTTTTGAATTCCCAAAAATACCTGTACTGGTCATAAGCGACTCTTTATAGACGTGGGTAGTTTGTGTTAGGTGCTATTGATTGAATTTTAACAGCTGGAACAGAAAATCACACGTTCCATTGTAGTCTGAAGCAGAACATCTACACTGTTTCCCCTTTTAAGATCTAGTGGTTATTGTACTAATGCCACTTTTGAAGTCACAAGAATCTCTTGTGGACACATAGTCAGGAACAGCATTACAAATTGACCTAAATACTATGCAACAGTAATGCACGACTGTGAAAAGAGAAGACACATGTTGAGTAGTAGACTACATCTATTGTCAGTGTCTTAGCTTGAAAAGAGCCCTATTCAAGCTGGATTCGTTTTACCTGGGTGGGTTTGATCAGTAACTACAGACCTGATCCTTCATTTCACTCCATTATAATTCTGTGAAGTTTACCTTCATAACTGCTGTGACAAAAGCTGCCAACACATCCAGTCGTGCGGCATGTTTACTGTCACGGTTCCTTCGTGTGACATTTGTAGTGTAAAGTTGACCTCCAGCCTCTCAGTGGATACTTCTTGCACAAAATGGCCAATCGACACCCTTGAGAGACTCCCCTGATTAAACAAATCCAGCTCAAATAGTGCTTAAGACTGAACTGCTCTCTATTATCCATCTTTTTTTTTTTTCATTTACAATTTTTGTTCCCATTGATGACCAAAGGCCTTTGTGGCGTAAACATCAAGTGCCCCCTTGCGTGTTTCCATCTGACACGGTCACACCACGGTGCTGATGTCCTCGGGCTCATCGGGCTTCTTGGGCTTGCTGGGCAGTGACTTGAGGTACTCCAGGTGGCGCCGTGCATCCTCTTGGTTCTGCCTCACATAGTACACCACGTACGAGATGACCATGGCGAACCAGCCGAACATGGTCACCAGCATGGCGTAGTCGGTGGTACGCCTGGCCAGATTGCACAGGTCAGCATTAACGGCCAAAAAGGGTCGGCCCTCCTGGTCCCGGCAGTGAACGCGTGCCGCCGCCTCGTGGTTGTGTGCCATGCCAACCAGCGCCTGCTGCAGGGCGCAGTCGCAGTGCCACGGGTTGTCGTCCACCAGCACGTGGGCCTTCAGCCGCGAAAAAGCGTCCTTGTGTACGCTGGTGATGCGGTTGTGTGACAGGTCCAGCTCCTCCAGCGAGCCCTCCAGGCCGACGAAGGCACCCTCCCCAAGGGTCTCCACTGCGTTATGGGACAGGTTGAGCCTCCGCAGCATCTTCAGGCCCTGGAAGGCGCGGTCTGGGACCGCCTGGATGTGGTTGTTGTCCAGATGCAGCAGCACCGTGTCCGGCGGGAGGTCTGGGGGTATCTCCCTTAAGCGGGACAGGCTGCAGGTGACGTTGAGGCCATGTAAGGAGTGGTCGGCCCGCTGGCAGGCGCAGCCTTTGGGGCACATGCTGGCCGAGGGGAAGCAGATGGCCATGAGCACCAGACTGTGCAGCAGGAGGCACATGGGGATGGAGCGAGAGAGCCACAGGTCCAGTGGAGTCATGCCAGCCAGTCGTCAGCATAGTCCCGCCAAAGCCAGACGAGGGACCGCTCACGCAGGCCCCAGAGAGGACCCAGCGGTCACCGCCAGTCTCGGTTCCTCCGGGGAAAAGGCGAACATCGCTCTCGTCCTCCACTCAGGCCTGTGTGTGTGTGAAAGAGAGTTAAACTCACTTACAGAAACCACAACAGATACAGTTATCATCACTACAAAACACAACGTACTTTAAATGTGCTTAACCCTGCCTTAATTTACCCCAGATAATACACCAAACCCCTTCTTTTGAATTAACTGGCCATACATTTGTGAAACTACCTCTTAATTTGACCTTAAAATTAGATTTAAGGCATGAGTGTGAAACCCCTTAATCTTACATTTAAGGCATTCATTCAGGAGGTTCTATTATTTAAGGGGTACATTTGAAAAAGTAAGGGGAAAATTCAGTAGTTTTACCCTTTAATTAACTTAATCTGTGCACTTTTCCCCGTAATTTTCCTGTATGGGAAAACAAGGTCATTTCAAGGGGTAAAATTGAGCCGTTAATTTTCGTAGTGCATGAACCTTCTAATTTACTTAAGTAGGTATAGATATGAAGGCATCAAAAAAGCAAAAAACCCCCCATAAAAATGACAAAATGTAACAGACCACCTAGAACTGTTTGTAATCATCAGATGCTTGGTAACATAAACCAGAACCACAATGTAAAACCACAAACATATTTGCAGTAGACAGCATCAGCTAACTAAGGCACCAGTTTTGTTCTTCTAATGGCTGTAGCTAGTTAGTATTATTTCTATAAACGTATGATACCGGTAATGCAGGTGTCAGCCAAGTTAATGTGGTGGATGTTCAGTGTCTTTACAAAGCTGACCTGGCCGTGACTATGTTACAACAGCTGACATTAACCCAGAAAACCTTGAGGGAGAGTGGAGAAGGCAGTGTGTCAGAAGGTTGCGGAGACTGTCTTCACAAACATTTTCTAAACCCTTGTTCTGCTGACTAGCCAATTAACTTCGCAGAAGCTTGAGTAAATCTGAAAGCTGCTAGAGGTGGCCAGTTTCGAACCACATCATGCATAGTCTCAAAAGAATACCAAACGTTTGGATGTTTCATTGGAATAAAACATAATTAGACCCGTTTTTATTGGAAACAGTGGGTGGAAAACAATGTAATCATAGACTGTATCTTTTAAAGGTGATGCTACTTATTAGGGCTGCAACTAACGATTATTTTAATAATCGATTAATCTATCGATTATTTTTCGATTAATCGGATATGTTAAAAACAACAAGAAAAGCATTAATTTCCAACCCTTTATTCAAAAACAGAACTAAAATCTTTAGAAAGTGCACAAA
>JBBPDC010000141.1:3691695-3705553 GCA_037974485.1 Hemigrammopetersius urotaenia
ATATACAGTACATGTACAGTACTGTGCAAAAGTCTTAAGCGCCTACGCAAAAAAGTCCTTTCTATCAGCAGTGGTTTCTTTCTGCAGCAAAAACAGCTGAATATTAGAATAAATGCAAACAAACAGTCAAGCAGTAAAAAGTATCAACAAGTTTTCTAAAAAGTAGTGGATATTCTGTGAGCTGATTAGAAGAACAGAATAGTATTGTAGTATTTGAACACTAACTGAACACCACTGCCCAGCAGTAAACAGCTTTTAAGCACCTTTTTCTCAGCAGCCTAAACCTTTTGCACAGTACTGTTAATGTATATATATATATATAAGTGTGTGTGTGTGTACAGAATTATGGCTGTCTTTGCTACAGAGAACAAAAAGGTCCTAAAAAGGAATAGAAAAATGCCGAGCAGGCCCAGTTGACCATGATGTGGAATTACATTAAACCTTTACTATGCTCAGATGTAGATTGCATATTCACATTTTCATGTAACATTTTAAGCAAAATAATTCCGTTTGAAAAGAATTATGAGATAAAAGTACCCCACTTTTTTGTCGTTTGTCAGGAACCTCCAATCTCACCTGCAAAGCTTCAAGCCAGAGATGTCACAAGTCATTTCCAAGTCATTTTATTTCCAAGTCAAGTCTCAAGTCTTTGAGGGGCGATGTTTACAAACGGCGACTCTAAATTTTGAGCGCTAATTGTTTAGAAGATATGCTAACTGGCCACGCCCCACGATTACAATTGGCTGTTACTTAGCAGGGGGCGCTACTTTGTGCTGTGATCTGCCCTCACCAATATGGAGGATTTGCCTTAAATGATCTTAAATCTAAATGTTAAATATGAAAAATATATCTTGCACTCTAAATGTGAAACTCCTCGGTGACCCCTTTCCAACGATCCCTCGAAAACCGTTATTAGCTGAAAACCGTTCACCTCGGACAAAAGTAATGGGACACCGGGGTGAGGTGTACGGTTTTTGGGGTCATTGGAAAGAATGCGATAAATAAATAACAAATAATTCCATGAAATGAACATTGTTTAGGAGTTATGACTCACGAGTCACAGCACCCGAGTCCGAGTCAAGTCACAAGTCTCTGTGTGACTTAAGTGCGACTCGAGCCCCCATCTCTGCTTCAAGCAGGAAAACGCGATCAGGTTCATCAGCTGTTCACAGACAGTGGATGTGAGAGCCTGCAGCCAAACTCCTGCACAGCATCGCCCCCTGCTGGCTGAACTGTGGGGTGCAAAACCTTAACGCTTGGAAAGAACAGCCTCACATTTTTAAAGGACAGAATTTCCGAAAGGCAGTGAATTACGGCATAAATGTTATTGCACCAATGGCAATAGCCAATATCAGACATGTTCATGAATTCTGATGTTTTAACACTTTACTGAAGCGAACAATCTCTTTAAAATGAGCACTTACTGCCATTTTATATTGGTGCTGTTTCATCTTAGGATCTTTTTTATTTAGTCTTGCTGTTAATGTTTTTTATTGTTCAAACGGCTTGTTAATTATTAGCCATTTTTAATATAGTTTTAATATCAGTTTTTGGACTTTACATGTGTGATTAGCAATGCAGACACATACTTGTGCTTTACCCAGTTGACTCAAAAACCACACTCTTATCTAATTAAACCTCCAGTGTCTAACTGTGTGTACACACTATGTCAGAACCACAACCCTTCCAGTGTAGCTCAGTCAGGACGCAGAGTTTGACTGTATGCAGAGAAAAGATCTACTAAACAAGCTTTTAAATCCTGGTGGGAGTCGATAGAATATAGAAAAGTCCTACTATGCTTTGATAGAAACATAGTTTTCAGTAGTCCAGTCAGTTTTTCAGTCTAGGGCTCTTTGTGTCAAAGTTTGGCTTAAAGCTTTAGTTAGTCACACAAAGGGCTCCCAGTTTATTACACTGGAACAGAGTTTACCTAATCTAATCCAAACTTATTTTTTTTTAGATAGTAATTTTCAAATCTATATAAATGCAAATGTGATTAAAGAAGAACAGCAACAGTATCAAATAAAATGTTAGATGCTGCTCGCTGGTGAGTGGTGCTGTTTTAAGAACAGGTCCATGGGCTACTCATGTGGTCCTTGGGGGCCCCCTGGTGCCCGTGAGCACCACATTGGTGACCCCTGGGTTACGTATTGTAAAACCGTGTCCAGTGACTTGCCTCTTTAGAAAGATAGTGGAATTACTGGGACCCCATTTAACCTGGTCTCTGCAGTATTTCTGGACTGTAACCTGATCAGGTAGAGAGGATTATGCAAATCAGCTTGTCTTTGGAGAGACAAATATATTCACACTCAAATGCATCTCAGGCACCTCATTCTGCTTTATGAGGGACTGATTAGTGATCAGCTGAATCACATCTTATTTAACAAAGTATAAAACACTGCTGTAATCGACTCTCTCCTCTCACACTGAGACCAGTTGGATGGTAAAACACTACTAGAAGTTCATCAAAGCTCATTATTGCCATTTATTTTAAGAGAGAATCAGAGATTAGTTTTCTCTGAATGATTCAGGTTCTGTAAACGCTGCATCATTTCTCTTATTGTGATGTTTTGTCAGTTCCTTTAAAATGATGCTTTAACAATATTTTTATTTGGAAATGAGGAGAAATATTGTCAGGCAAAAAAAAGAAGAAGGCAAAGCTGTTCAGTTCAAAACTTGACGCTATAAAAGATAAAACCTGAGAAGCTGAAGCGGTTTACTGTGTATATACATGGTGGTACAATTGCACTGGAAATACCAACCATCATGTCTCAATTTGAAGTCAGATTAAACCACTAGATGGCAGCCTCCCCTAATAATGTATGTGGCTGGTGTGTAGTAGTGCTGTCCTCCATAAAACAGACTGAGGTTTGATTGAGCACATCGCTCTACATTAAAAAGAGTCCTTGGGCAAGACTCGTACTACTATTCTCCTATATCTGCAGGGTGATTAAATGCTTAGTCACTGTCGTAAAGCATACGCACGAATGCTTTCTCTCCATCGAATGGGTTTTTACCAAAGTGGTTTTAGTCTCTGGTGTCTCTGTTCAACATGCCAGTGTTAAATCTAATAAAATATGGATACAGGGCAACATGGAAAAGATATTTTCACAATACATGAAACGTATGAAGACCAAATGCTTAATTTAAAAATGACAATTTCTTGGTGAAGGGATTTCTGTTCAACCTAATCACATACCTGTGCTGCACTAAATCTAATAAAATGTAGAGAAATTAGACCTAATTACGCTCTTTTTGTAAGAAAACATGCAGTACGTGTTCTTTAAGTACTGAGGATATACATCATATGCTTACAATGTGTCCTGTGATAAAAAAGTATCCCCCTGATGACCAACCAATAAAGCACAGACCATAACCAGAGCCATAACTATCCATCCAGCTGGAATGGATCAGTTAAAAAAAACAATCAGAAGTGTTTCTTTCAATGATTCTTTAAAGGTGCATTGAATACAGTGTTCCTGAATAGATCTACATTTGAAGGCTCGAGCATATTTACAGACGTTATATACAGTTCTTATAGAAAACAAAACTAATAAAAAATAATCGGCTTCTTATAGCAGCAAAAGAAACTATTTTAAAGAAATATATACAACTTTCAAATAACAAGGCATTATAGTACACTGCAAATGTTCAGTTCCCCCCCCCCCATACATTTTCACGCTGAATTCACATCCACCTACATTTCTTTAGAACAAACACAGGACGGTTGACCTAAAGATGAAAATAAAGAATTAAAAAAAGAAAAAATCAGAGTGAGGTGGTGACATTTCTTTTCTAACAATAAAATGAACGCATACTTCTCTACCGTCATACCCCTGTTCGACTACGATTTTAAAAAAACTCGCTCGAAATGTGATGCTCTTTTGAAATAAAGCTCGTGATGTAAACCAGAGCTGTAGACAGAAAAAGCGAGGTGTGATTCTGAAACTAACTCACAGCTCCGACCGCTTTCGCCCCCAAAACACACTTCTTTTGCATTTCACTACAATGGTAAATATATCTCTCTGTACTTAGATTTTTCTCTTTAAATAAAGTCAAAGCATTTTTGTTTCACAAGAAAGAGCTCAAAAAATAAATATCCACAGTTTTTTTTCTCTTCTGTAAGATGATTCTTTTAAAACTCTGCGGGGGCGGCGCTCCGGACAGAGGCTAAGCTCGCTCCCGGACCGGTTCCAGCTCCACGGAGGATCTCTCTCGGCCCGAGACTGGCCTTAGCCTGTGCCGTGCGAGGGCGCCCTCTATGTGCAAGTTGTTTGCAATGTCAGATCTTTCGCTCGTAGTAAAACAATAAAACGTCAACAGTTACATTCATTACTTGTCATGCCCCCCTTCGATGGAACAAAACAAGCCCAAGTGACCTTCGTCTGTGGGGAAACTAGTTCCCAACATCACCATCGGTCCACTCGCGGACCATTGTCATGCACCTTCTTGCATCTTCAGCTCCAAAAAAAAAAAAAAAACGAAACATGGTGCACTTCAAGTATTTCAAAAGGAGACGTTTTTTCGTTCTTCCAAAATAAAGTCTACTCTTAAGCAATGAGTACATTTCTTAAGTTAATAGGATACACCAAACAGCCTCTCATGCACTAGCCATAATATTTAAAAAAATGTTAACACGCTCTGAGGCAGGTAGCATTATTATTGCAACTGATTTGTCAGAAATGTGTGTGTGCATGTGTATGTGTATGTTTTCAAGTTTGGTTTGTCTTTTTATGAACATTCCAAAATAGAAGTTACCAGCTTATGGTTTTGTTTTAATACTCTGTAAAGACACACAATCGATACAAATCTGCTTCAATGGAACCATGAATCTTCATGATGTCACTTGACATGCTTTGATGTACTTGACGTGCTCGACGGCGGGGGAAAAAAAGGGAAGTAGCGTTGTGTCTGAGTCAGTATTTCCCGATCTAAAGTCACGGCCTCGAGTGAAAGCGGAGATTTCCGAGAACCGGCTATGATGCGGCCGTAGCCGGACCAGGGATGCCTTATTGCACGCCACCCAGAGGTCTCCGTCGGAAAGTCCGTAACGAAAAAACAAAACAGTTTGCAGACCAGCTGGACATATCAAGCACACGTTTAGCCCAGCCCTTCTCAGTGGTGGGTGTATTGCGGCGACCGTGGAGTGCAAAACTAGAGGCCGAGGCGGAGGCCGAGGAAGAGCTGAGATGGTGGAGATGAAGTGGAGGAGGGGACAGGGAGGGAAATCCAACCCAACCCTGGAACACGCAGCAACTGGATGACAGTGTAAACAGACTACTAGTGAAAGTGCGGCGCTCCACAGATCCTCGAGAGAGAGAATGAAGTCAAAACAAAACAAAAACGAACATTCTTTACGAATCCTCCTCACAGTTCAAGTTCTGCCACAAAAACAAAGTGCCAACGGCAACAGCCATTCGAAAGCACCTTCGCATTCACCTCCACCTCCATGCACAGGCACTCCGACACAAGGGCACGTTTCCCAAAACGCCAACTCCACAGCGTGCAATCAGACGAGGAGGGACGTCGAGACCCTTCCTTTTCCAGCATCCTCCTGAGAGCGTCACCCCGGTGTTCCTGGAGCAGTTTTCTCTCCGTTTGCAGCATTCTGGTGACGTGTTTACTTGTAAAGCGTCTTGTGAATTGCAGAAAGACACGTGTAGACACAGACAGCACATTCTCTTGGGTGGAGTAAAGAACCATGGGACACGTAGGAATCTTTGAGGGAGAAAGGACTCCTTCTCCTAGCACTGACCTCAGAAGTCCTGCACCAACATAAGCACTTCAAATATAATAATAACGTAAAGAGATGCGGATTCGTGTCTTTGTTTTAACCTTTGGGCGTTTTCCTGATCGCTGAAACTCCTCCACGTATCCTAGCCTCTCACTACCCTTTCGAATAAAGCCAACATAGTTTCGAAATATAAAAAGAAGAGCAAAACGACCTCATTGTACTGGGCAACATTTGGCAATTACGCTGTCCTCTACCTGGACAAAAACTGACACAAATTAAAAACTTCAGGAAAAAAAAAAGATTCAAAATGATTAATTTATAAAAAGACTATGTTAGATCTCTTTTTTTATATCTTAAGCTTGGAGAGGGGGAGAGAGAGAGATAGAGAGGAAAAGAGAAAGAGAGGGAGAGAGTGATGGATAGAAAGAGATAGAGGGAAAGAGAGAGACAGAGTGAGGGAGGGAAAGAAAGAGTGGCAGAGAAAGAGGGAAGAGAGAAAGAGAGAGAGAAAACGAGAGAAAGAGAGACAGAGAGAATGAGAAAGAGATAACGAGAGAGAGAGAGAGATAGAAAGAGAACGAGAGAGAGAGAGAGAAAGAAAAAGAGAGAAAGGGAGAGAAAGAGAGAATGAGAGAGAGAAAGAGGGGGAGAGAGCGTAAAATGCTCTCACGCACCTCTTCTGTAGTCCTGCCCAGAGCTGCCCCCTGGGGGTCCTGAGAGGGAGGAACACCTGCCCCTGCCCGCCGCAGCCCTGAGATGCACGACACCAGGCTGAATGAACAGACGGTCAAAAATAAACCACGACTGGTAAATAAACCAAAGCCAAACTTCGCTAAGCTTCTCTAAGCTGCCAGGCGCAGGTGAAAGATGGTGGGATTGCATCACAGCGTGGATTCACACTCCACCCTGCAGGTCGTGGTGGCTGTGCCCTTGCGGGTCAGTTTCAGGACGCTGGGCTTCTCGGCCACCGCGTGCTCTCCGTGCCCGTTGCTGGGTGAGCTCTGGGCCTTGGATTGCTCGCCCTTCGCCCCCTCGCCTTCTCCTGGGTAGATGACCAGGAAGCAGGCTGTCAGAAAGCCCAAAAAGGAGCCGCCGGACGCCACGATAGGGATGACCCGCACGCTGCCCACTGCATCCACCACTGCCCCCAACGCCGATGCCACCAGGATCTGGGAGATGTACACCTGGCACGACAGGATGGCGCAGTCGATGCCGAAACCTCGTTTAGAGTTGCCAGGGCTGTGGTGGATATACTGTAAAAGAAAGGGGACAAAAAATGGATCAATATTATAAACATTATCACTGGGGCCGCTATTACAGTGATACACTTTTACTAAGCACCAATACTGTTACTTATTTCAAAGAACTAAACATCTCAATACCAGCAGAATCAGTCCCTATAATGTTACTTGGCGAAATGTTTTAGAGCGTTACTGACTGATCTGACTATTAACACAAAATAGTTTTCTTATACAACATTTAAAGATATCAGGGCTTTACTGGTGGGATCCTGTGGATGCCAATAAATGTGTTTAACTAAAAAAAATAAAAAACAGACAGGCCCTAATAACTACTCTGACCTGTGCCAATAACTGAATCCTCTTATTTGGGTAACTGTGTAGAAAACAACATTGTTTTTGGTCGAATGAGGGTTTTTTCTTTGGTTTATCTTTCATTGTTTTATTTACACTAAGTTTTTTTTGCTCTCTGCTTGAAATTTGAAGACTGACACTGATGTCGTGAATATTTTCTTTCAAATACAAGAGCATAATAAAGGCTGTGCTGGTAATCTGGTGTAGCATGATGTCTTTAGTTTGGACAACAACAGACACATGACAATGATTTTCCTGAGACACTGAGTTACGTCTATTTTTTTAGGCTGTTCCCCCTTGTCATTTCTATCATTGCAACATAAATTGGACACGAGTGAATGCAAACGTCAGGTCCTCATCTACTTAAATGCCGTTACTATTGGAGACAAAGGTAACAAACATATGAAGTTTTGGACACAGTGCCAGTATCAACAAAGGTATGGAGACCAACACAAAGCATGCTTTGAGGAGGACTGTGATTATGAAGGAAAATGTCGAATGATATATGAGATGCTTGGTGTTTGGCCTCCAGCATGGTCCATTCTAACTGCTAAGAATAGAAAGAGACAATGGATACACAAAATCAGAAACAAGGTCAACTGTCACTCTGCAGTTTTACAATTTCATCTACATTTATACCTTTACTTCAACTAGTTTGATCAAATCATGAATTGGAATGGCATTCATTACGGTTCATGAGATTTGATTTGAACAGGATAAATTTCACATACATTATTCACATACACTATAAGACTGATACCTTGAATTTTCTGGTAAATTTAAGTGTAGAACTGAGAGTGGAACAGTTTAAGTCACAGCAGGACGACTCCCTGCAGTGCTAGCGTTGGCCATGTTAGCTAGCGGAGCTGTTTCAGATGCAGAGCGCCGGTTCTGTTACTGTACTTTAACACTGACTTGCAGGTTCTGCAGGTCTCCGTGCTGTTTGTGTGTATAGAGTAAAGGATCTCCGCACATGTGATGTGTGTCTGTCTTCTCTGCTGCATGTCTCTCGTTTTGTTGTTGTCTTGTGTTTAGATTCCCCTCGCGCCAGCGGTACCGCCCCTTTTATGAAGGGACTATAATAATTGGTTAAAGCAAGTAACGCGTGTCAGTGTAAGTCAATCAGAGGCAGAGATTGCATGGTGTACACAAGCAAGAGCACAGAGAGATGAATGAGAATTCAAAACTAACTAAATGTGCTTTCTGTAAAAATGAAACACTGTCAGTGCTGACTCTATACTCTTATGGAGTAGTTAATGGTACTGTATGATTAAAAAGGCACCCGGTGGCTTCTCACCTCTTTGCTGTCATGGTACTGGCCGAGCAGAGCGTAGGGGCAGTAGGAGATGCTCATGGAGATGATGCCCATGCTGCTGATCATCACCATGGAGACATAGACATTGGGGAAGATGGCCATGATGGCCGTACCAACAGAGAAGCCCAGCGTGCCCATGATGTAGATGACCTTAATGCTGAGGTCGAAGTTGTCCAGGTACTTTTGGAGTAAAGCTTCAGAGAAGAAAAGAGAAAACAAATTGAAAGCCACACTAAAAACACTGAAAAAAAATTGGCAGCAGCTGCACTTCACTGAACTGAACAGTGTTTGTGTGTTTGCAAAATGACTCTGAATCATTTAGCAGGAGTGTAAAAATCACCTGAGCAGACGGCCGCAGTGGCAGCGTAGATCACCAGCCCCCAGCAGCCCATCTGCACTCCTTTGTGGTAACTCTGCAGGGCTGTGGAGTTCGTAGGAGCCTGAGAGCACAAATACAGAGGCGAATGGTTTGTCAAACAACCATCCAGTTCAACAGACTCACTCAATCAACAGAATCAAGATAATTCCAGTAATTATTTAACTGAAAAACAAAAATAAATTATTAAAAACAATCACTCATGGAACAATCTGACACAAATAAAACATGTAATAACCCATGTAATTTATATTTAATATTTAAAGCCTGTACAGCTTTTTTCAGACCATTGTGTATTTATTATAGATTTATGTTGCTGCATTCAAACAGTATAGTAAAAGACATCAAAGCGGGTCCGCTCTTCTCACCGTAGGATCTCCTTCATAGATGACTTGTCCCATGAAGTCAGTGTAGAACACAGCCTCAGCGATGATGGAGAACCAGGTGAGCAGGTGGCAGGCGCACAGCCGCAGCAGCTCTTTGGGCATCTTCAGCATGGACATCCACAGGAGCCGGACGGTGGTCTCCACCTCGCCTTCTTCGCTCTCCGTGTCGCCACTGGATGTGGTGTTGCCGCTCTGGTGCCGTGCCCTCTGCCGGTGGCCCCTCCTCTGGCGCTGCTGCATCTCGTATATGTCGTTCATGCTGCGTGACGGTTTGATGAGCACGGCAGCGTTGGCGCGCCGGTAGCGGTAGCGGTGTGAGCCGAGGCGCCCGTAGTAGGAGAAGGTGCAGGACGACTGGCGGTAGAAGGTATGGCGGCGGCGGCGGATGGAAGCGTTGGGACCCGAGGCTTTGGACGGGAGAGGCCGGGAGTGACCGTTCGCCCTGCCGAGCCCCGCCAGGTGGCCGTTGGGGGCCTTTGACTCACCGGTCTCAGCATGGAGCGGCACTTCTTCACCATCTGGCTCTGGGTCAGGCAGGAAGGCAGAGAGGCGGCTAAAGCGGCCACGCAGGAGCTCCTGACTGCCACCGCTGACACTGCTGCTGCGACGTGGGGGGGAGCCGTGGTAGGAGGACAGGCGTTCCTGGAAGGATGGGCATTTCAAGTTAAGTGAACACTTATATGTGAACACAACACAGCACACAGTGTGAACAGCGTGACATTCTTTCTCTGCATTTATCCCATTTAACCCATTCACCAAGTGAAGCAGGGGGCTGCCACAAACACAGTGCCTGAGGGGGACGGTGTGTGTGTGTGGGGACGGTGCCTTGCTCAAGGGTACCTCATTTGGGATTCTAACCCATTACCTTCTGGCTGCGGGGCAAGTCCCTAAACACTAGGCCATCAGACCGTTATTAAAACAGTCAATTTTAGTAAAAAAAGACAGTTATTTGAATTACTTAAAAAATATTAGTACCCCTTCTTATACACACATACAGCTATGAGGCTCATATAATGTAAAAAACACTAGGAGTCATCAGTCACCTCTGAAAAACTTCTCTCGACCTGCTCAAAGTTCATTCAGCTCTGTATGAAGATTCAGGCTGATTTCAGACCACCAAACTCAGCTGGACAAGTACATAAACCATATCGATTTGGACTTAATTGTGATACAAATCCAGTTTAAATACTGTGGAGAAAGTGGATATTCTTTTATAACTATAAACTTATTGTCTAGTCAATAATGGAAACTAATATGGAAGCTCCAAACAGTAAGCTGAGATTAATGAAACTCATTTAACAATAAATCCATTAACATGGGAGAGAGCAAACTGCAGAAAACTCTCTTGTGCATAAATATAGTTGGCATATCGATGCAGGTACACATATTATATTGTGGTGCACTATTTAACAGCTGGTTTGACTAAAAATCTAATTTATTATTTGATTTTCACTACCTGGAAGATGGATGGCTCAATTTGGCGCAGAAACAGCACCTCCTGGTCCAGGTGCTCCAGCGTGGCATCGGCCATGGCCAGCACTGAGTCGCTCTTGCTGCGCACTAACTCGACATCTAGGAAGTCCAGTTCCAGCTCGCGCTCGGAGCGGCCGTCGATTGAGGGGGCGGAGCGCTCGTACGGCTCGTAGAGCTCGTCCTCATGGATTAGATGCAGGGCTGTCTGAGCGGCCGATGGGCCCAGCAGGCCATTCAGCTTGATGGAGGAGGAGGCAGCGTCTGCGTCGTCGTCCAGGCGATCCTGCTGGGGGCTGTACTGCTCCTCCTCGATGCTGAAGAGGTGCAGGGCCACCGAGACGATGAACAGCACCGCGGCAAAGACAAACAGGATCTGCTCCTGGGACTTGAAGGCCTTGCCGAGGAATGTGTGTGTCCAGTCAAGGCCACCGAGAGCGTATCCGACTGCACCTCCCAGTCCTTAAAATACACAAACACCTACGTTAGCATGATCCTCAATTTAGGAACTTTACACCCGTGAAAGTGTGTAAAAAAAAAAGCGTAAAGTAATCATTCTGTCAGCAAACCACAGCGCAATGTGAACAGTGTGTAAAGCAGTGGGCAGTGTTGAGGGGACGGTACCTCAGTGGTGCCACTAGCAGTCTTGGGATTCGAACCCACAACTATATGATTGCAGGGCAAACGCCCTAACCACCAGGCCACCTGTCTCAGTACTATATATAACTATGGTTTAAATATAAACATCTCATGTTCCTGATTACTACAATATCTGATCAGAATGAACTGATACTGAGGGATTCAGTGTTGGTATTGGCTTTAATGCATCTCACCCAAACTGGCAAGAATGCTGAAGGGCTAGAATTGGTGAACTGGGAGCAAAAATGCAGACTGTCTGGGTTGGGAATCTTCACAGGGAGTTTTATGAAAGGAATACTGAGAAGGTAAAAGTGGTTCACTTGCCTCCTAGGACAGAGTGACTAAAGTTGTCTTTACAACTGTATCATCTGTTGCTCAGTGCAGCACAGCTGAAGTGAAGAACACTGGCGTTCTATGAGGGGGTGAGTAGAGAAACTGGATGTTGTCGGCTGGGTGTTCACCGTGTACTTACTGATAAGCTGAGATGTGTCAGGCTGTATTTGTGTTGTGCATTCCAGATGAGAAGACAAGGGTCTTGAGGAACAATGTGTATGTGTGTGCGTGTGTGTGTGTGTGTGTGTGTGTGTTATCAGATTTAGTGATCTACTGTGATAAAAAGCCCAACGATAATCATACCATTTTAAGTTTGAGTAGTTCTAATAAGCTTAAGAAGTCACAGTGGAAATGACCGGCTCTACTGCCACGGTCCCTGCCAGCCACACACCACTGGTGATAATATTTTACACAAAAGAGAAAGCAATATTATGTACAACAATCGTAATGTTGCATGCATGGCAGGTACTCTAGGATCAGGTTTGAGACCCACTGCTCAACAAGGAATGTGCTGCACACATCACTGCACAGCATGCTGGAAATCAATGAAACGTAATAAAACACAACCTGCGTGAAAGTTAAGTCCCATTTATTTTTTTTCTTAAAATAAACCCACTGTGGACTAAATTTGGCTCTGAAAGGCCATTTTAAAGTTACTGTTTCCTGTTTTTAACTTCAACAAAACATGTAAATGCTCAAACCATTGTATACACTTTTATGCTGTTTTTATAATGGCCCATTCCTGGTGTGTGTGTACCTGCTGAGAAGGCGTGGATGTTGAGGGCCATGTCCTGCTCCTCCGTATCGGCCACATCCAGCAGATAGGCTCGAATGGGCCCTTCAGCTGCATCGGCACAGAAGTCCAGCACCACCACCCCCAGCACAGTCAGAACAATGCCAATGGGCTGCCTGTTAGGAACATCACCTAACCCCAACCCTGCAACAGAACACACAGAACAACACAGGAGTCAGAGAGAGAGAGAGAGAGAGAGAGAGAGAGAGAGAGAGAGAGAGACAGAGAGAGAGAGAGAGACAGAGGCAGAGACAGAGAGACAGAGAGAGAGACAGAGACAGAGACAGAGAGACAGAGAGAGAGAGACAGAGACAGAGAGAGAGAGAGACAGAGCGAGAGAAGCTTTCCTTTCCTAAACACTATTGACTGGTAGGCCTGATGTACTCTACGTATTCACACACATCCCTGAACTAAATATATAGGTTCAGAGAGCAATCGGCCTGATGCACATACACTGAGCTCGAGACTAATGAGAATCAACCGTGCTTTTCAATGGATCAATACCTATGTGAGTCTTCTGTATGTGCTCATGTATGTGTGTGTGTGTGTGTGTGTGTGTGTGTGTGTGTGTGTGTGTGTGTGTGTGTGTGTGTGTGTGTGTGTGTGTGTTGAGATCCGGTATGGATTATAGAATATAGGACAGGGCCTGGGGAAATACACACTGGCCATTATGTGCCTCTGCAGTGACCTTGGGCCTGATGCGTGCTAGGCTGTGTTGTTGTGTTGCCTGGCATCATGAGTGTAGCCGGGTGTCACTGACTGATTCTTTCAACAGGATTAGGGCCACAGTCACGCCGTGATGTAACAGTTAGCTGCAGAATTGACTGGAGTTAAAGTAGAGCAAGCAGGTATATTAGAGTTCAGCTTCATACATGATTTGCAAAAACGAGAGAAAGCTTTAATTAAACACAACTTAGTCCAAGAAAAACTATCTTTCTTCTGTTTAAATCACATTCATAACAATTCTTCACATCTCTAGAATCCATAAATGCATAACATTATAGAAATAATGTTTACATAACTTTCCCACAGGCCACATCTTCTAATATTACTGCATTGCAAGCTCAAAAGTGCTCAGAAATTTCACAAAGAAAATTAATCTGGCCAGGGGCTCATTATACCATGTGTGTTTTTGATTTATATGGGAGAGAGAGAGAGAGAGAGAGAGAGAGAGAGAGAGAGAGAGAGAGAGAGAGAGAGAGAGAGAGAAAGAGAGAGAG
>JBBPDC010000141.1:3731394-3741510 GCA_037974485.1 Hemigrammopetersius urotaenia
AACAGAAAGCACAGAACAGAACAGTCAAGAACAGAAAAAAGTGGCCCCTAGCGGCCACCAACCGTGACAGATTCTGACTATTTATTTACCTTTACATTTTCTTTAAGGGTAATGCATTAAACTGAGTTTAAAAGCATATTTGCGGGCATATTTAGAATTTACACTATCAAAAAGGCATTTTTAGGCACTTTTTTAACAAAACACAACAATGGGTTTTTCACTATACGTGGGTGCTAATGGAATGTAACCCCACAAAAAACATCTATTTGTCTTGACTTATAATAATAATTACATCACAGAAGGATATCTAAAGGCTAATGATACATGTCATAATAATATGTGTAAAAAAACGTGTCTAATAAACAGCTCATCATGTCCACTTTCACATTGAACAGTTTTGTATAATAATCAAATACACATAATTTTCAACTTGCCCCAAATGTAATCGATTAACCAAGAGATATCTGGCATCAAATTTCACTCCTTTAGTTTAGAAATGAAGCTACGAGGCAAATGTAGCTAACAAACACTAGAGGTCAATAGTCACCCAGATCTTTTCTGTTACTGAATCTCTGCTCAAACCACTTCTTCATCAATGTGGCACAGACTTGTGGATGTGGTTTAGGACACAATATGACTTACATAACAAAGACGAGCATTTCGGAGGATTTAATTTGGATCAAATTCCTCCAATTGGTACAAAAACTGATGTTAGATCAGCATTCCTGGTCCTGAGATGGTTTGTGAAAGCAGACCTTGATGCCTTAAAAGCCAGCGAATGTTCAACTACACTTAAATATATGTTTCATTTTTCATAGCTTATAGTAAGTGACCCTAATAAAGATGTGAGAAAGGCTGTTGGGATGCATTTACATATTGACTTTGAGTGTTATGAAGTAAAGAAGCCAGACACTGGACAACAAATGTGTCTTGGATAAGGCGAGAAGAAAATGTGTTATTTTGATTTTTCAAATTCCTACTGCCTAAAGTAAGACTCATTCTTTCATATATGTAATGCATGGCTTTTTTAAACAAGTAAAAATCAAATGTTTAATGACCTGTAGAGGAAAATCTGTAAATATAGTTGCTCTTAAACCCCATAATTAAATGAACAGCTGGCCATGTGTTTCGTTTACATTAAATTAAGCAAAGACCAGGACTTTTATTTTGATTATGTGTCTAATATTATAGATTGGGAACTGAATTCCTGTGTTCAAACATGGAAAAATCCTCATTAATTAATTAACTGTACACGTGTGAACAGTAGGTGGTAGCTGTTCATACAACACTATATGTGTTCATGTTCATTCATTTCTGTAGTGTAAAACTCCAGTTTGGGACAATAGTGGTGTGGGTGGGATACATAATACCCACCTATTTACTACAAATTCGGTACAAAAATGATGAGAGCCTGTCATATTGCCACAGCTGTTACATTCCAATGGCTTTCACTGCATCTGCACAAAAATGCATCTGAAATATGTTTAGGGATCCAATTATATCAGGCCAGTCAGCCAAAGTAAAGAAATACTCAGTACATCCTCACGGCACATTAGTAGGAATAAACTTTAATCTCAACAAAATTTAAAGCTTTGTTATTCCAGTACACAAGCTTCAGTTTTGTAGTAAAGCCCCAAAACAGACGAAAGTAGTGGACTGTCCTCAGACAGAGACTCTGCGACTGGAATTGTACGGAGGACGTCAAACAGCAAAGGGATTTAAGGCATAAACCGGATGCAAGAACATCCGAAGCAAGAGTTGTAAAAACAAGTGTATTTTGGAAAAAGGAATGAACTGCAAAGGTAGCGGCTCCATTTAAACACATATAATTTAATGACGCGACCGACCCGCTCAAATATGCACTTAAATGCTGCACTTAATTTGTAATTAAAACAGGAAGCCGGCTTATTGATTTTGCCTGCATAAACACGGAGGAGAAGGTTCTCCGTTCTCATAAAAGAGAAAAATACAGTCTCATCATCAGTGTTTACTGCAGCGCTCACCTCCCTGTCCAAAGTTAAACTGCACAGAGGGTCTGAACCTCTGACTTATGAAATGTTTTAAGGGTCTGCGCCATTAATCTCGGGAGCGAGCCGAGGACGTTTTGTTTTCGTTCGGCTTTCATCACGGTTAGATGGAAAGCACTTCCTGCTGAGGGGTCCAAAAGGATGGATGAGAGCGTCGTATATCTGACCACGGGGTTTCGGACGCTCAGACACCTGTTTAGTCTCACAGGAGGGGACCGAGGGAAGCCAGCGAGGTGCCGTCTTCAGACATCGCACATATAAAGCCTGGCAGGGGGTGGACAACAGGACCTGGAGACCTTGGGGGGGGTGATAAAGTTGGAGCTCCTCAAGTTGACTGGCCCAGGCAGGCAAGGGGTCAAACCAGCATCATAAGCATCATGGCCATACTGTGTTTCTCATCTGAGTTTCCAGAAAGAAAAATCACTTGGAAGATAAATGCTGCCCTTATAGTAACGAATGGCTATGTTTGAACATAAAAAATGTTACATAACTATTATTTCAGATTTAGTGACGACAAAGACAACTCTCAGGGACATGAACTCAAGAGAAACTGAAAAACATACATCAGGACCCAAAAATGGAGATGAAGGATCCATAAAAAATGATAAAAAATGTACAGAAATATCACTTTAAACTTCACAAGGAGTTCCAAACACGATTCTTTTGTGTCAAGACAAACCCAGTTTCTCTGGTAAGTAACAAAGTAACAAAATGGTTATACATTGCTGAGACATCAATACATCAACATTACAGTGTTAATGTCAAGACATTCATGATAGGAACAAATAAAATACTGCGATGATTACCATGTCTGCAGGCAGTGCTAGTCAGCTGTATCCACATATCTATGTTTATGGGCTTCAACACGTCCACTGGATTGTCAAGATTAGATGTATTAAATGCTTTTGAATGCAAAGTTATTGCTCACCCTGAAAATCGAGATTTGATGTAAGCAGGAAGGTTTGGATCTGAGTGGTGAGACTCTAAATCTAATATCTAACCCCACTCGGGCGGCACAGTAGTTTTGTTACTGATGAAGGGGATTTTGATAGCTCTCTGTCTCTGGTGGTGGTTCGTCCTTTTGACCTCGCAGGGCTTGAAAACGCTGGACCACCACCGACCAGTCAGTCACGTTCTCTACTTGTACCAGTCCTCCCAGTCTGGGGATCACGACGGAGCTGCCTACACAAGACACACAGAAGAAGGTTAGACCAAAAGAATGGCGATTCTAATGCCTTTAAAAAAGAATTGATACACATTTTATACATTTGTCTATTTTATATATTTTTTTCTATCAGCACATATTTATTTCTGTCAGTTTATTGTCCAGTTCCACTCACTAGCTCAGACTCCCCCACTCACACGATACCACCAACACTGGAAGGGTGAATTCTAGCAGGTCCTTCCTCCTGTTTATGAGACACTCCACCACATCTTTTTAAACTGGTACTATACAGTTTACACTGAACTGCTGTCTCCCGCCGTGCTAGAATGTAAATACCGATGTTCCCCCGTACAGACCGTACTGTAATTCCTGTGCTGTCATTTTCTTTGGTATAAGCAGGTAAATATAGTAATACATTAGTTTCATTTACAGTAATAAAAATGCATGGTTTAGTAAGAACAACAGACCAGAGATGTGTCACAGGGCAGCAGTCGATAAACGGCTGCTTTGTGTTCTCTTGACAAGTACAAAAAAAATGATGCAGCTATATTTTAACTGGAAATTTAGCTAAATTTTCATTAATCTTTGTTACAAAATTAATAAATGATAATTGTCTTAATAATTTAGCACTAAAATGCATGAAAAATTATATATTGGCATGAAAAAAGCAAAAAGAAATGCGGAGGAAATTTGCAGTTTCCACGAATTTGCGGGAGTTTCTGTGAACAATTATTAGTTCGGTTCTAAGAAAAAATCATCGAATGACTGAAGCCGCAAACTCTGAATTGCGACTTCGCAAGGGAACACTGTACTGCAGCTTGAGACAGCTGTGTAATGATGTTAGCATTCAAAGTCAGTGCTAATGAATAGAACAGTGTATTACATGGTGCGTTACCATTTGTATTTTATACGTTTAATGAAGCTGAAACACTGTAAACATGCACCTTCGGGGAGGATCTGGGTTCTCTTTCCTCTGAGCCAGCCGATGGAGGTGTGTGCCAATGTGTCTAGAGAGCGGGTATCAGGCAATGCTTCAGCATCGTCTTCCGCCCCCATTAGATCACGACCCTCGACCGAACACAGCTTTCCTGCAAAGGTCGCAAAATAGTGCACACATAGTAAATAATCACAAAAATGTCATACACACATACTTATTGTTCATGTGAAAATACAGTTTCTTTCTGTGTCACGCACACCAGGTCACGTGCAGTCAAAGGGCACCGGAAATGACTGCACGTCAGGTATAAAAGGTGGAAGCAGGTGTTAGTAACTCGCACAGACATTGAACTTGCAAGCTTCAGTTCTACGTGTCCCATAACCATATCTAGTTCGTACCATGAGTACTCTTGCTCTTCGGAGCAAACCCCCATTTTTCCTTGTGTGTGCGAGTGAGAACGCGGGCCCATTTGGTGCGAGCCTCAACTCCGTAAAGGAGCGTTCTCAGATCAAAACACGTGGTAAACCCGCTCTCTCGTGCCAGTCACGCTTGGGCTCTTCCGCTACGCAACAAGGTTGTGTTTTGGATGTTCGGTCGGTCATTTCTGCCCACCCGTGACATTCTGGGCATGATACAACTAAGAAAACATTAGAAGTGGAAGAGAAAAACATTAGAAGAAATATCACCCCCTACACGTTCTACGTTCTATATCAGAATCAGAAAAACAGAGATGAACTACACCATGTGATATGAAAGGCTGGGGTATAAATACTATAGCTTTTATAGACAACTTACTGCTAAGTAATTTACAAGGAACACAAATAAATGAATAGAATAAAGCATTAGAGTGTTTTGCTAATGCCAATTCAACACTTACGCTGATGTAACATGAACATCTACACTGATGTAACTTCAACACCTGCGCTAAAGTAACTTCAACACCTGCGCTAATGTAGCTTCTACACCTACGCTGATGTAACTTCAACATCTACGCTGATGTAACATGAACATCTACGCTGATGTAACTTCAATACAACAGGTCA
The DNA here is from genome assembly GCA_037974485.1 of Hemigrammopetersius urotaenia. NCBI lineage: Eukaryota > Metazoa > Chordata > Actinopteri > Characiformes > Alestidae > Hemigrammopetersius > Hemigrammopetersius urotaenia. Next base: position 3,736,567 of record JBBPDC010000141.1, read on the forward strand.
TGCCACACACACAATCTGTATTTAAGTAGTCCATGTGGTAGTACCACAGTAATAGCACAACCGGGGGTTAAGAGTAATTTACAACAAATCCTTACCTCCATGTTTGCAGAGGACCTTGATGTAGAAGAAGAGGCTGGTGAGCAGGTTGAAAGGCGAGGGTGTGCCAGACTTGCGGCTCATGTCTCTGATGAGCACGGCACGGCCGAACTTCCACTCTGTGTCGGACTGAGCCTGGATGCGCTGGTAGGTGTCGCTCATCATGGCGATGAGCAGATTGACCAGCACGATCACCGCCACCACCAGGTAGATCCCGAAGGCCAGGCGAGCCAAAACACCTGCTGCTGCAGGGGAGCGCTCCAGGGGGATGTCCTCCTGCTCTGTCAGGCCAAACAGAGCGAAAAAGAGCAACACAGAGACGTCCAGGGGGTTTAGCTCTGGGTCGGGCTTGGTCTCCTCGAGATTGCTGGCATTTCCGCTGCTGTTTTGCAGGCCGTTCTCCGGGTACACAGGCTGGCAGATGGCAGTGAGGCTGAGGGAGAAGGCGGTGTGGAAAAGTAGCAGGATGACGGCAAAGCGGCACAGGTCCCTCATCAGGTCCCTGATGATGATGGCCCAGGGGCCAAACAGGTGGTGGAATGTCAGGAACTCTAGGAGCTGGATGAAGCCCAGTGTCATGGCCACCGCCAACAAAACGTTGCGAGCGAACAGGCAGTGTACGGGAACCGGGGGCCACCTCTGGAAAACAACCGCCAGCAGGTGGCACAGGAGGGCAGCAGCCGAGAAGCCCAGGAGTAGGAGCCTGACCCAGGCAAGACCCGCCCGCTCCCCAGGGTGGCTCAGCTCAGACACCAGCATTCCACACAGCCAGGTCAGCAAGAGCCACTCGCACCAGCCCGGGAACACACGGCCCTCAGACAGAGGGTTCATGGGTGGGTAGGCGACAGTGAGGATGAAGAGGGCCAGGAGGAAGACATGGGACACCAAATGACTCATAAACTTCACAATAGGAATGGTGTTGAACCTGTGGGGAGTGTGGAAGATGGTTGTAACCCTTGCAAAGATACATGGTACCTGCAGAGATAAACAGCAGTTTATGATGTTCACTACCATCTTGGTTGTGTGTGGCAGAAGAATACGCAAAATATGCAGTAACGTGTGAGGGAGGGAGTTGGTGCCCCCAGTACGCTTGCTTACGCCATTCTGGGCTGTTAAACATGCATTTTTACACTCATTTTTTGTCATTTTTTATGTTACAACAGTACAGGGTATTCATATCCTTTATGTTCCTTTTTCTGGGGCTTAGTTGTGTTTATATATTCTAGATTATGATTTTACAGTTGTGTTAGGATCGGTAAGGCTAGGATGTGTTTCAACTTACACCAAAATTCGGGTTACATCACTGTCGAAAGAACTGAGTCGTAGCTCAAGGACCCCCTGTACACTTTACGTCAGAGATTTTTTGATGCTTGCTCATGTTGTTTGACTCCCTACAGACTCCCTCATGAAGTTTGACTCCCTACAGCAACAGTCTTTACTCTTCAGTGTTGAAAATTGTGATGATAGCATTTAAGCCTGAAAGCATTAGTGAGGTTTAGCTTTGGATCAGACTCTTAGAACTGGGCATGGTGATCTTAGGTCAACTCTGTACAGATTGTAACAGCAATAGGTGCATCTTAAAGTAGCTTAAAGTAACTGTTGGACAAACGGTGTATCATTCAAAATCACACATATTTCATGTATCTATACTTATGCCTGAATTCATCATCTTTTCACCTGTTTGTTATTTTTTATTTTGTCTAAATGCTACATCTGCTTTCTGTTGCACTTGAATTCATGAAATATGGAAAATGCTCACATTTTACATTTTGGTATATGTTTTATTTTACATTATTTTACATTGTGTATTCAATATATAGTCTTTGTATGCAAATTTGACAAAAAGAAAAAAAAAAACAGAAATGGAAATACACTCAGCTAGACTGATTTGATTTGGTATTTTTTCTATAAATGATTGCTGATTTAATAAATAATCAAAGCATTATTTAATAAATAATGAAAGAAGCAATCTAATTAACGAATTAACTAATTAAATAGCACTATTTTGCACCAATTGGTAGACGCCTATGATATAGATTATTGATGTTGTGTAGTTTATAATGCTATAACCCTCATATGATACACCTAATAGTTCTGGCAGACTGCAGTATGCTACATGAAGCTTAGGGGGAGTAATAAGGCTTTGATTGTTTTGTTGTGCCATAAAACAGGTACTTTGAATGATGGTGAAGGTAAAACTGGCAAAGTCAGAACTGTCACATAAATAACTATAATTCATTTATTTGCCTTGTTCCTCGTTGGGCCTTTTTAAAGTACAAAGTGGAAAAAGTATATACTGTGCTCTAGCTGTCATAGCAAATATATGATTGTTAAAGTTGTGAAAAATTATTTCAATCAGTTTAAATAGATGTATTATCAAAAATAACTGCAATCAGGAGATTATAAACTAGCTGTGATAGAACAGTGCAGATGGAATATGGTAGTATTACTACATGGTTAATAGGCTTGTTAAAAATAACACTATGACATTTATGTCAATTGCTCCAACATCTGCAACTTTGGGGTTGATTATAGTACATTACGGTAATAATAATAATTACGTTCTAAAATCGGTCCAGAGCCCCGCTTCTGCACCAATCAAAATAAAGTCAGATCGGGTCTGATCTCAGTGCTTCCGTCACTGCGTGTCCCTCCCTGCTCCCTCAACTTCACAACCCGACCCAGTACGAGACCCGTTCGGCCGGGTTGTGCCTGGTCTTTTATGCAGGGCCCTGCAGCCCAAAGCTGGACATGACTGGTCCACAGGATAAATAACTTTGAGTTGTAATGATGGTGAGGTGGAAAATGTTTACTTTTGGTGCGTACCAATTCATCAATGTAGGGACTCATTAGAGTCCTTGAGCCTGCATGCTGTGTTCAGTCAGGGGTACCTGTGTTTAAGTGGCAGTGAGAGGATGAGCCAGAGCGGAGGGCAGAGCAACAGACTGAAGAAGAGCAGCAGGATCCTCCAGGAGTCCCACTGCAGGCTGCCGTACCACACCTCAGTCAGGTACTTCTGCACTGCAGGGTGGGCTACCACACTCTTCTGCCTCCCCTCTATCAGGCAGTCGAGGACGCTGGCCCCCCGGTGGTCCACCGCCCTCAGGACCACGCCGGCACCCCGGCCCTCAGCCGAAGAGGCCAGGGTCAGGAGGTCGGACGCCATGAACTCGCAGTGGCGGGCAGCGGCCTGCAGGTGGGCGGCGCGCTCCTTCTCCCTCATAGCGGCGAGGCCGAGGGCCCTTGACAGACGCACGGCTGTGGTCAGAGGAGCTGCAGAGTGCAGCACAAACTCCTCCAGAGCTACGTTCGCATTCAGCCTCCCACACACCATCAGGTCAAACACAAACTGCCGGCGAAACACAAAAAACCATCAAAATATATGAGGGTGGACAAGAAACACATCAGGGGATCAAACGAAAACTACAGGCCTCACATCATTAGATCAAACACACACTTAAATAAACAACAATAGAAAACATGCCACAAAACATTCGAGACATTAAGAACTACACACACATAATAAACACGAGTCTCGCAATCAAACTATACATACTCACTTGCACAGGTGTGTTATACTGCCCTCTAGTGTTGCAACAGGAAACAAAAAACCCAGGCATTTCCAATTATTAGCCATTTTTCATCCATGCATAAATTGATATACTGAGTATTAAGACCTTAAAATATCAAATAAAATCCTCATAGAAGCTCGTGGTCTGTAACATGGCTCCAGATTGCTCAGAAGTGTTCTGTTGTGAAGGTCTGATTGAAGCTTAGCATATTTCACATGGTTGTTTGTGACATGCAGTTTTTCACTTGAATTAAATTTGACAGCTGGATGGAAACCTGGCTGTTGAGGAAGAGCGCACTGCCTGAGTTTTCCCCTGGACCTTCTCACCCTGTGAAATACTGCTCTCTAGTGTTTGAAAAAAACAATTACAGTCACATACAGCATCATAACAAGATTAATAAGACACCTCCCTATTCTCAGAGTTACCACCCTAAGATTTATTAGTTTATTATTGCAATGGTTTATTAATCTTTTATTATATCATGATTTATACTGTTGTTGTTGCACATCGTGTTTGTACTGTGTTGCTGTGCCTTTGAGGCCATAGGTCATTTTCCTTCCCTGCCTTGACAGTAAAGCTGTTTTCAGTGCACAATGCCAGCTATGCACTATGGCACAGTTCACCCAGAGCATTACTAGAGTGGTGTGAGGCTCACCTTCCTGTCCTCGAGAAGACGCAGTGTGTTGTTGTCCCGTTGGCGGACCAAGAAACTGACGGTGGCCTGGTGATTCTCCTCAGCTGCGTACTGGAGAGGGGTGCGGCCGGCGTGGCACTCAGCCCGGGCTGACGCTCCGCTCTCCACGAGGAAACGCACCAACTCCAGGCAGCCAGATTTTGCGGCGTAATGTAGGCCAGTCCAGCCACTCTGGAGGCCAAAAGAGAAACAATGAAACAGAGACATTTACATTACTGGTCTTCTTGTCACTCTGTGCACCATTAGAAAAGCTCTAAATTAGTAAATCTAGGGCTGGGCACATTGACACGTTATTATTGGGTTAACGTATTATTTACTTAACGTCGAGAATTATTTTATCACGTGCTAACAGGTTTTTTCAGAACCGTTTATTTTGAAAGCTCTATTTTAAAAGTGCTTGTGAGTGCGCAGCTCTACACAAACACACATATTTTTTACGACATTTATCAGACGCTTTTATCCAAAGCGACTTCCAGTCTCCCTGGAGCCACTTGGAGGTGGAGGGAGCTCAGTGGGTAGGATACTTGCCTCCAGACCAAGAGGTCATGGGTTCGAATCCTACCTTCAGCAGACCACCACTGG
>JBBPDC010000141.1:3741610-3754328 GCA_037974485.1 Hemigrammopetersius urotaenia
GCGATAAAATAATTGTCGGCGTTAAGTAAATAATGCGTTAACGCGATAATAACGCGTTAACTTTCCCAGCCCTAGTTTTTACACATTCATTTATATATTTACACTATAAAAATAGCCTTTTTTTTTTACCGCATCACAAATTTACATTTTTTCACTATTTATGGGTGCTCGTAATGTAATCCCAGAGAATGTCTGGAGGTTTCTGTATATTGTGCCACTCACTATTAATGTCTGTTTCACAGAGTCCAGTCAGTCAGGGCTAATTATAATCTCTTTGTAATGAAACATGCAGCCAGTCCGTGCTCTTTAACTCATGATGATATCCACAAAACGCTCATAAACGTAAATTGTGAGGTAATTTATCATCATAACGATAAAGATCATATTGCCAAACCCTTCTGGCACAGCCATAAAACTAGTGAAATAACATTTTTCTACTCTTTCTGTTGCTTTTTAAAATGTTCCTTTTGAATTATTATTGTTTTTTCTTCCTTAACAGGTCCAACTACATCCAGGGCACCAAAATGCTGGGAGCTTACTTCCACGAAGTATCTCAGCTCAGTTAACAGGACGGGTTTGGATCAGTATAGGCAGGTTATCTTAAAGACAGTATGAAAATGCTCTTACCAAGTTAATCAGTGAGAAATATCACAGAAACAGTTGTGATGCTTCTCTTTAGTGAGAAACAGTTTTCAAACCGTGGTCCTTCAGTGATGCGCTTGAGCTGCACTTCGCAGGGTTTATGCTCTTGGTGATTAAAATCAGTCACTCGGTGCTCATAAAGATTTCTCACCATTTAATCTTGCAATATATTTCATGCATTATATTTTCATGCTGATACCTCTGCAGTTTCCTGAGCCTTTGAGACTTTTATTTGGCAAATACATCATTGTTCATATGTACAAATGTGCTGTTTTGTGGGTGTTAATTTTGCTTCTATGGATGCAGTGGCTTTGGGTTTGAATGCAGTTGTTTTAAATAATCACCAAGCCTTGGGGTCTAATGACAATCTAACTCAACTTCAACTGCCTCACTAGCACACCTGACCCCGGAGCAGGAATAACAAGGGCTTCATTACCTCTTCAACTGCCTCTTTCTTTCTGCATTTAATCAGTCACTGCTTTGCAGTCTTAGAGCGGAATGCCATTGTTATCTTTGGGTTAGTTTCCCAGACCCAGATTAAGACTAAGCCTAGACTAAAAAGCCGTTTCTGTTGGCCTTGCAGTGCAGTCTGGGCTTTGTCAATATCTGGGAAAGCAGATGTTAGAAATTGTAGCCTCTGATGAAAGTTCTTTTGTCCTGTACCACAGCAAACACACTCTCATAAACACGTCAACAATAAAAACACGTATCATTCATCAGCGCATTGTTCAGTCTGCCTGTGGTGTCTAGAACCCATTTGCTGAATGATGGACCCTCAGTATGAAGGGCAGAAGTTACAGAACTGAATCATACCCATTTTTCACAGGGTCGGACTGACCATCGGGCATTTTACTGATGGTAAACTGTATTTATTTATTGGTCAGACCAGCCCACAAGACTCAGATCCGTGGCCCAACTGACACTGGGTTGTTTCAATCAACTCTTTAAACACCACCACCACTTTCGCTTTCTTCCCTGTGCCGGTAAAACAAAAAGTCAGCAGAGGTGTTTGTTTCCTGACCACCGCCCCCTGAAACTCTCCTCTGCGGCCCATTGGTTCTTTTCCTTCCTGACACCGGGCTGGTCCAATCATATCTTTAAACTCCTCCCCCTTTTGGCTCTGTGCCAAATCACATGGTCAGTGTTGCCTCATAAAACAAACATTCTCTTAAACGCATTGTGTACACAGGCCAAAACGATAGACGTTTAATGTCTCCCATGCTGAACTAAATCATCTTATTCATCAACACCAACAGTGAGACAACAGTTAATTATCTATCATTGGTTGTGGGGTGAGTAGAAGGCAACGCAGCAGTGTCTGCAACGCAAGCGTTTACATCCAAGCATGTTTATGTATGTTGCACTGATGGTAAAATAATTATTTGGGATCTATAGCATTCTCCCTCGTTCCCGAATGTATTTGAAATATATGGTTTAGACCAAACCTTTGTTTCAAAGCTATCATAATAAAAGTCCCAGGCGTCAGGCAATGTAGTCACTTAGTTAAGTAAAGTGGCCTCTTATAGTCACATGTGAACACACCACACAGTGTGAATCTAATGAATTGGCTTCCACCAATAGGGGGCAGTGTGTGGGGACGGTACCATGCTCAAGAGTACCTCAGTGGTGCTACTAGCAGTCCTGGGATTTGAACTCACAACCTTCTGATTGCAAGGGTCAACTCACTTACCACCAGCCCAACCCAGGCTGGTGGTAAGTGATTTTATATCTTAATCTAATGGCTTTGATTGATGTATTAAACATTGGTTCCTATCACTTACACTGTATACAACTAAGTTTTTCTAAAACGCCACAACAGAACTTTTCTGGCAATTCTAACGGAACAGCCTCTTTGCCCTTTAGCTAACACTTATCTGCTGACCTGGTCGTTCTCTGATGTCGGATTTTGTTCATGTTCTAGTTGCTAAAAAGTGCAATAGTGCATGAAATGCTAAAGTGAAATACAGTAATCATCCTGAAATTAGAGCGCTTAAACCTCTGAGGAGTGAGCCTTGTAGTAGCAAACTATTTGTTTTGTAACATTTTAATCACACATTAGGAATGAGCTAGAAATCAATACGTATTTATTTACATCTTAAGATCCTAAAATCTTGAAACAATTTTTAGAGAAAAAACAAACAAACTTGGAATCATACTCCCCTTTTAAAACCCCCTTTTTTCACTCCCTTGCAAAAATGAAATAGACTGGATGTGTAATAAAAGTAAATATGTGAGTTATAACATTGTTTATATACTAGTAAAAAAAAATCATGGGTTACAGGTGAGTCTATCTAGAGGCAAGGTCAAAGGTGTAAAACCCCCCCCCCCCAGTATTTACAGTTTTCTGTTTAGCTACTGACGTTCCAGTACAGAGAGAAGGTGCTGGGCCTAATAACGAACGAATATGCATTCAGTAATAAAATATTAATATAGAAGATTCCTTGACAGCTTTATGACCTTTACAGTTCACTCCTTCAGCAATGATTAAAAAAAAAAGCCTGGACATACATTTATGAAGCCTTCTGATCTGAGATGGGCTTTTCCTGACCTTTTAATTGCGTTTGTTCCGTCGTAGAAGCCAAAAACTGGTCCGGGATCAGCGTTCCTACTCTGACACTGCTGATAAACAAGGCCTCTGGTTAAATAGGCTCAGAATAATACAATGCAGCGTCAAAGGCCAAGAATAGATGTAGGTTAGCCTTAGGCTATATTGCAATATTCAGCATCACTTCTGATACCCAATTCCATATGACATATCGTTACATCGCCTCGCCATGCTGTCAACTGCAAATGCTTCACGTTGTGGGAATTTGTGCTCCAAAGCAGCTCGAGAAAGAAAACAAAACGTGTGCAAAAGCACTTCCGTTGCTTTTGATTTAATGCACTTCATAGCCCAAACAGCTCGGTGTTTGCTTTTGATGCCGTGACACATGGAGTAAAAAAATATAAATAAATATATTTCCTGCCCCAGTAGATCTGTGTCTGCTGGTGTGCTTTGTGGTGCCCACAGGTGGACTGACAGCGCACCGGTGGGTCTGTCCTCCGCACGCAGGAGGTCACATCTATCCCACACCACCACCCCCCACCATCCAATAGCCTGAGGAAGGGCATAAGCGCAGGCCCCAGCGAGGTGGACGGATCCGAATGGACAAACTTGTCTGGTGGCGGTAACTTTCAGTGACGGCCGCTCTCCAAATGGGAGCAGACAGCCCATCTCTGCCCTTAAGATTCGTTACGTCTCTCCGTTTTCCTCTGCTCCGTTCAGAACAGGAAAGGTCCGTCGGACTGCTGCCCACCCCACCACCAACACCACCCACCCCCACCCCCCTTTCCATAAATTCACCATGTTGAAGTGCACATCGCTTTTGCAAGACACCATGGCCTGTGGCGGGGGCTGTCAGCGGGAAAAGGCGCTCGGTGGAGGCTTTTGAATGCAGAGCCATGTTTACCAGGCTTCGCTTTCAGCTCCGAAGCCACGGTAGATTAGGCTTGATTGGTGAAAGGAATGTCACAGCTCAAAGCGAAAGCAGGTTTCTCTGCTTTATAGACCTGAGCGGGGAGGTGTATTGTACAGGAGGGAGGTGAAGAGACATTCAGATGGTGTGATGGACCATGCCCTATGCTTCGTGTGAATCCAGAGAAACCGGCAATCTGGTATAAAGATCTGAGATTCAGCTCCCAAGTCTTGGAAATAATTGATGCAATTTGTGGTTTTGTTGTGTTTTGGAGATCTGGAAACATGTTGAAGCTAGAAACTGTGTTTTGGAAAGAGTACACTTGTCCAGTTGTCCTTCGCTGCACCACGACAGGAGAATATATAGGGTGTAATGTGCATTGGAGAGACTGCGGTAGAGCAGACGAAAAGGTTAAGACTGGAACACTGGCATCCTTCATTGGAATACTCCATTAACCTCATGTCTGGCTGCTGCATCCATAGCGTAATTTATCATAGGCAATAATTTCCCTGTACTTAGTAAAATTATGGAAAACCTGGCAACCCAAAACATACTTACAATCGAAGCCAATTAAGCACCTGCCCTTTGACTTCTATGTTCAAGATTTCTGCTGCTTTACAAGGATAAGCAGTTCAGATCAGATTTTTCAGCTCAACTGGTTTGAGCAGGATGGAACTGCCACCATAATTGGGCGGTACTGCCTTCATAACGCTGTTAAGAACACCCCAAACTGTTATTTTTTGTCTCTTTGGGAGGGTTCTGGGTCTTGATCGTACTCCCCAGAACCCCTCGTAATTTGAACCATGGTCTGAATGACAAACAGCGTGTCTTGATTTACACGGTTTCCAGTTTTTTGGAACCAGTCAGATCAAATTTCTTGGGTTTTTCCATCTTCCTGCATTGCTGGTGCTTCTTATCACGACGTGGTTGCTTCATATAACTTGGACATGGAGAGTTGAAGCTTTTAGCAGACATTTAGGAAACATTTTCACTTCGTAATCTGTAGTTTGACATCGACTCAAAGATTTGAACTTAAAGCCTTTCTCTGAATAGTAATGCTGGAGCCTGTGTGCCTTTTAGCTAATGTTATCTGCTGACCGGGTCGCACTCTAATGTCATGTTTCGTTCGTGTTCCAGTCAGCAAAAAGTGCAATACTGCACAAAACAGACTGCTGTGAAACAGAGTGCAATCATCCTGAAATTACAGTCATTAAGTAGCAGCACACATCTAGAAGACCTAAGCTCACAAATGCAGCCGGCTCGCTCGTCTGCATACTCGTGTGTTGATGGTATGGCGACAAAAGTGGACATGCGAGAAAATGGGGCCAGAATCTGACCAGACAAACAAATAATATTTAATACTTCTTTTTTAAATAATGAATGGAAATTTGATATTATTTATAAATGCACCATGGAGGGCCTGTTCGGACCTGCATTTCAATACACTGTAATCCTGAGTATATTGTCTTGACATTAAACAAATCTTGAATTTGGTCACTTTAGTCGAGTCTAAAAAACAGAATTCAGAAGCAAACCTGTATTACCTTGCAAATGTGAACAAAGCTTATTGGTCCAGAGGTTAGGCAGAGATTAGAATAGCATCTCTATGTACATCCATACATTGAAACCCCATATTTTCTCTTGCCATGGTGCATTTTTTAACCTTTACTAATAGCAAATACAGTAACCCCTCAATTTTACGCGGATCAACATTAGCTGATTCGGTCTAAGGCTAATTTTTTTTTACAAGAACTCTACCAGCCCCAGTAATACACTGAAAAGTTGTCAACCGCCATAAAAAGAAGAAGCTGCTGCAGCATGTAGCATGACTGCGCCGTGTCTTGTCCTCATATTTTTGTGTTTTAACCCCTACCCCATTTTCAACAGTTATCTCAGTTTATTTAGTATTAGTAAACTGTGCCCTGTCTAAACATGTGGGTAGAGAGAGTTATTTCAGCGTTTCTTTTGTGTACGAGTCTTTGCACGCTTTTCTGATTCTGATTATTTATTTACTTTTACATTTTCTTTAAGGGTAATACATTAAACTGAGTTTACAATAAAAATGAAAAGGTTCTGGGAGCATACTTGGGGGCATATTTAGGGTTTACACTATAAAAATAGGCAATTTTTTTACCACAACAACGCGGGTTGTTTTTCACTATACGCGGGTGCTCTTGGAATGTAACCTCCATGAAAAGTGGGGGATTACTGTACATATAAAGTCTGGAAAGCTGTACTTATGACAAAAGCATGCACTCTATAAAATGGTCCCACGAAGCATAAACTTCACTTCTCTGCAGTTTTGACTGTAGGTGACCTTTCTGAAGACTGGTTAGGTCATCACGTGGATGTCAGGTCAGGGTTTGAGGTGTGTGGACTGGTGCTTAATATGCATCCAGTTAAAAGGAGATAAAATGTCTTCTATTTCTTTTAACACTCCGTGGCTTAATCTTTGTGATAGGCACTTTCCTATTGCAGATGGACTTGCACCTAGTGTTCTTCTTGAGAGGTGTTCTCCGAGCGCTGATGCTCCTTGAACTTTGATGAAAGGTCAGAACCATAAAATGGTTCATTCTGTATTGGCTGGCTATCATAGGGCCTTTCAGGGATTCTGTGGGGGATTCAGAGACCCAGAACTTTGTGATCTTCACCCCATTCAGATTGTAGGTAAATTAGGTTTGTTCTCACTGGCCACTTTACTAGAAATCCCTTGTAGCTCCACCTTGCCAGCATAGACTTAGAGAACTATTTAAACATGACTGTGACTGATACATGTAAACCGAAGCCGGCACTATATTGATAAATTGTGCATCAGATGGGCTACAGTCTTACATCATACACCTAAATTGTGGACCTACAAGGTGGGTGGAGCTCTACGTGTGGAAGCAGTGGATTTTTTGGCGCTTTTTTAGTGTTTCGCCTCTAGATGGCGACAAATACTTGCCCATTGCAATCAAAGGGTTCCTTTGAAAATACCGTGATCCGCAGAGATATTTGAGAGGCTGTGTTGTTGGATAAGAGTATAGTCACACTATGCAGTTAAATGATCTCACGGAGAAATTTTTCAATAAATGTGTTTAATCTTCTTGGGCTGTTTATTCAAGGTTCATTGTGGCTTTGGCAGACAACAGAGCGATATCTTGCATGACACCTCGACTACTTAAGGCAGTCAGATTTGATTCTTCCCTGCATATCTGATCTGCAACTGAACAATCTCGTCGTTTCCATCTCCGTTCCAGGCGTGTGTTTGACTGCCTTCCAGTACACGATCGCACATCTCGTCCAAGGTGGAGAGAGAAATGACGTGAAGATATGAGAGCCGAGCTGTAAAACCGCCTGCTATTTTGGTTTCAACTCCTGGAGAGATAAACCGCACATAATTCGACACAGCGGAAGCGAAATGAACTCTGCTGGAGTTCATTTAACTGCTGGTTTTATGGTGTGGGGACTTCCTGTCAATAAAGCTTATAAATTAGAGTGAAAGCATTCATGTCCCTAAAACAACAGACGAAACGCCGCGAGCCTCACCTGCAGGGAGCAGGTTGACCTCTGGCGCTTTTTATTGCGACTGGCTTTCTCCCAGATTACTTTAATTAGCTGCACGCTCTCACGGATTAATCAGAGGTATCACGTTTAAGAGGGCGTCTGCGAGTCATTCATCACATTTGTTCCTGAAAGGAAATGTCGTGTAATTGCAAACGGCCGGGTTTTGAATGAAAGCCAGTGCCTGGGACTAGAAGATGCGGATCTGGACTGATTTACGTCCAGGCGCTGCTGCTTTATTGGCGTCTCTACATGCAGAATAAATGACTCATTTGTTTATTGTTGGTCACGGGAAGTCAGGTTATGGGGGCGTCTGAATAAATCCGCTGCTTTCAAGCCGCACCGTCGACATTCGCTCTGCTCTGTAGGCCCTGACTGAATCATGCGGATCTGACTGAGCAACATTTATCTGTTTGGAAGAAGCCGTGATAAGTTGGCTCAGCTGTTGAAACAAACAGCCCCTCAGCGCCGGAGATGTTCCACCCACGGCTGGAGCGCACGCGCCACAGGACAGCGGGGACCTGATCTCCTCTAAAAAAATAAAAAGTAAAAAACGCCTTGATTTCTTACTCATCTCTTGTCACTTCTAACCACCGTCAGCACGTGCGACGCTGGGAGCGATCTTCAGTATTCAGAGGCTGGTGATCAGCATATTGGATGATGATTTTTGAGTGGAGTTCCTCTTTAACGCTCTAATACAATTAGGGGGAGACAGCTCGCTTGGTTATGTTTAATGGGGATGACATCAGAGGAGATAGTAGGGAATGAATAAGTCATTCTTGGTCTCATTTCAAATGTGAAAGATTCATACCAGCAATTTAGATGACAGTATTAATTTAACATGACACTGCATTAATGGTCAATTTCAGATTCATAGAACTCATTTAAGTGGAATGGACTCCCTTAATTTGATGAGATGTGATGGCAGCGAGATGCCATGTCTCTCTCCATCTCTCGTTCTCCCTGCGGAATGGGAAACATTCGCACACACACACACACACACACACACTCACTCACACACACACACACTCTCGCACAGACACATGCTCACTCACCAGTCTCGGCCTGTGATGCTGACTGAGCTGGAAGTGTGTGTGCCAATTTGAGCTCGGAGATAAACAGCGGCGCACAAGCAGCCGTTGGTTTGTGAGTAACCACAGTGTCTCAGTACTCGTTAGCACATTAGGACGTGATATTTGCGCTTCCTGGCAGTGAGTGAGCCACACGCGACTGCTTCAGCTCTCTGCGAGCCTCGTAATGAATCCTAACACGTAACCGAGAGGTTACAAGCAATAAATAATTAGTATGTTTGGGTAAAAATAACATGGAGGGTTTAAAACTGGAACAGGGAGGCAGTGCAGTTAAACGGGAGGATGGCTGTTGTCTATAGGTGAACAATTTTTTTACACTGTTAACTCATTTTCCTAGGATTGCCCACAAGAACACTTATTTAAATACATTTTTTTAATGGCTTTTAAAGCAATGCCTTGGCCTGACTGACAAATCAACGAGCAGTAGACTAACAAAAGCAGTAATAAAATCTACACTCCCCCATGCAAGCCATTATGATTGCAAGAATTCATTACTGCTCCTTCAGGAAGAGGCTATAGTTGCATCGACTGAACTATCAGATTATATGTTTTTTGATGACCATGGTTAAATCCATTTAATAACACATGCTCTGTAGAAAAAATCTTATTTTTTCCTGCAAATGTTGGTGCACTGTTTGTTTACTTGCTGAGTTCAACATGCATATGAGGAACAGACCAATAGAGATCATAATTAATATAATAATGTACATTAATTGTGTAACAAAGTCATGCGTATGTGTTTCATGCACATCCAAAGAAGCCCATTCTGTGTGACTAATTAATTTGAGGTCCGTTGCCTGTTTTGGATGTTGTGCCTTTTTAATCATCAGATCAACGTGACTTTTTTCTCCTTCTCGTGCCTCCTTTTTTTCCTACTCTAAGATGTCTTCTCCTTGTTGATAGAGTCACAGGCTGTGTGTGTGTTTGTGTGTGTGTGTGTGTGTGCTGTCCAGGCTGCCGGAATCCTCCCATAGCCCTGGCTGGCTGGGTGTGTCTCAGAGGCCTGCTAATGGCTGGACTCGATGCTCTCCGCCGCTCTGATGGATGGCGGGCAGGGACGCCCTCTCTTTCATCCCGACAGGCCTGACTCGTCTGATTTATTAATGACAATAATTAGGAGTAAACCTCTCCACGACCAAACCCCTCCGTGATTAGCACGGTAATGATAGAGGGGAGGGCTGTGGATACGCGGATCTGATTAATGCCGGCCATTTTGACCTTTTAGAACCGCGCTCCCTCTCGCAGTCTGGGCAGAGTTGAGACGAGAGGGAGAGGAGGAGAAGGCCACTGTCCACTCGCCACGAGCCGACAGCTGAATTAGGGTGCGAGACGCGCCATTTCGGTCATTAGGCAGACAGTTTACCATCGACAGCACAGTAATACTGGTAAACCAGTTAATCGAGGCATTCGAAGCTCGTTCTGACAATGAACCAGTTCTACAACACTGCGCTTAAGGTTTTAAAGGACAAAGAGTATGAAAAAGCTGGATTTCTTAAATAATACCATTTAATGCACTGTGTAAGTGCTACTGAAGCTGCACAGTAATGTCCCTGGATCATACAGTCCACATAAAACGTGGCTTAGAGGTTTAGACCCAGAGGTTTAGACCCAGTCACCACTAGGGTTATGTACATATATCAATCTCAAAGCCACTTTAAAACTGCCTTTTTGATCCTAAAGAATAAAAAAGGGATTATACATGTTATTAATTGACCTTAGTGAGACAAATTAAAATGAAAAGATAAAAAATATATATACATAGGAGCATACTATATACACCCATAATAGACATGGGGAAATGTAGGAAATGGGCCCTTTAATGCTGTTCTTGTGCCAGCCTGACACTTCCAGCACTGTTAGTAGCCCCTCCTGTTTAACCCAGTGGTAGGTCTCCCTGTCCTGCACGGGTTTTCTCTGCTCGAATGCTCGCGGTTTCGCTCTGGAAAGGCTTGTTAATTAGCTGATTAGTCGGATCAGGTGTGTTAGAGCAGGGAAAGCACAGCAGTGTACAGACACTGGTGGTACTTAACCTGCCTGAGACACTGGACACCACACGTTTTAATGGGTGCAGCTCAAAATGAGTGTAGAATTTCAGTGAAGTGTTCCTTCAGTGCCGCGGCCGTACGTCATCCGTTAAAAGCGCACGTATCCGTCGACTCTTGGAGACGCTCCACACACCGCTTGACATTTGATTGATGTAAATGACAGTCAGGAGCCAGTTAGGCTGTTCGATGGGGAATCCAACGCAGACACCGACACCCATCTACATCTCCTTAATGACCGGGATAACTCCTGCTGTTTGAAAGCCTACACCCAGAAGGCCCTGTGTAATGGAGAGGAGGAGGGGAAAGGTCGGACTCTTTACCGGGGTCAGACAGGAGGCAATGAAAGTTGGAGACAGGCGAGATCAAAGGCAGGGTTTGCTGATGGGCGATGCTGAATCTCTGCCATGTCTTGTTGGATTGTAGTCCTCAGCACCATGTGTGATGTTCACTGCTGAGTCAATATCTGGGGCTTCTGAAGGACGCCATGTTGCCTAGTTGATTTATGTCTGCCAGAGGAACCCACTGAACCGCAGTGGGGTCCGGAAGAGACCCCATCGGAAATCTAACATTTCTTTTTTCATCTGTGCCTCAGCATGATCTGCAGAGCTTACAATTCTGAAAAAAGACCAAAGTGAAGAAATTTTTAACACTATTTCTATGTCACTATAACTTCGAATTTCAGTTATACAGTATTTATAAGAAACAGTCACAAAGACTATACTATACATTATTGTTATGAGAAGACCCTAGGCTACTCATTAGAGATGTAAATGCCCACAGAAGACTGATTTGTTGATAAGAAATGTATTTAGTGTCTCCTGAATATTTGCCACATCGCGATGGAACCGTTGTAACTGCTCGACAAGTGAGACAGCACAACTTAAAATGCAGTTTAATACATTACGGTAAATGTAACGGTAAATCCGTATCCGTACTGTACAGTTTATACTGAACTCCTGCAGTGCTAGAATGTAAATACTGATTTTACCCCTGTATGGACTGTAAGTTTTCTTTGGTATGCGGTATGCGCTGTCATTTTCTTTGGTATAAGCAGGTAAATACAGTAATAAATGAATTGAATTTACAGTAAAAAAAACAAAGGGCTTTAAGAAGAACAAAACAAAAAACACAAAAACACTCAAAGAAAAACTCAAGATGCTCCATGCGCGAAACTGTTCTGATGTAGGAAAGCTGACTGCATTTTTCTTAACAATTTACGTCTAAATGCATGAAAAATTATATATTGCTATTAAAAGCAAAAAAAATGCGGAGGATATCTGTGGTTTCCGCAAACAATTATTAGTTCGCTTATAAGAACAAATCCGCAAACTGCGGGGGTCGACTGTACTTACTTATGCTTTAAAAAGTCGGTCTATTCAGAAAAGTATAACTGGTAACATTCCCATTGCTACAGTGTTGTATGAGGTGCTTTTACAAAAACAGATCGTACCCTAACTCTGATTGGAAGTTCAAAATAAAAAAAGGTCCACTGATTAAAAGAAATCAGATTTTCCTGATTATTTGTAATTGGGTGGTTGGAAACCCATCAAACTCTTGATTAAATCCATGCTGATCCCAAAGCCTGGCCTCTGACCTGTACAGATACAACTAAAAACCAAGTTTGTTTTTTAACTCGTTTTTGCTAGCTTGTGGCTAAATTTTTGATGTACCACATCACATGACCAAGGTGAGCATTTTTTTCAAAATAAAAGACTTTTCAGACTTTGATAATCAATAGAATATTTTTATTCTGTGCGGTCCATGGCCCGGTGGTTGGGGACCTCTGACTTAAATGATGTGTCTGTAAAGACTCAAAAGTGTAAGATTGCTGTTAAATGTACAGGGTGGGCCATTTATATGGATACACCTTAATAAAATGGGAACGGTTGGTGATATTAACTTCCTGTTTGTGGCACATTAGTATATGCGAGGGGGCAAACTT
>JBBPDC010000141.1:3778324-3789448 GCA_037974485.1 Hemigrammopetersius urotaenia
AACAAGATCAAAAATAAGAAATAAGAAATTAGAAATAAGATTGCAAGTCTTAGTTAGATCAGGAGTTTTTGCAGTGAACATCTCGCATTTGGTGCTACTCATGTGTGTTTTGCCATTGCAGTCCTTGTTCCCAGCATGCTAACCCCTCACAGGACCATCACTGGAGCCCACGATCTCCTCTACAGAACACTAGAGGGGTTTCTCTAAACACTTAAGGAAGATACAGGTGAACAAAATATCTACTATACAGAACAGAAATGAATGGGCCAGGATATAAATTCCAGAACAGATAAAACTGTATTATTGCGAAGATTAGAAATACGGCGATTTCGTAAATGACACGTTTACGAAAGGTGTCAAAGACAGGCTTTTTGTGAAAAGGGGCGGACGAAAAAAAAAGAAGGTCATTAATGAAATGAATATTCTCGTTTCCAAATATAAAACCTTCAGCCGCATGCATCCTCTTAATCAAGCACTTATTTTAATTTATTCCTTCCCGGGGTTTTATTAGTATGCTAGCTGTTGGCTAAATGATTATGACAAGGATGAGGTTTCGCCCAGTTCCCCTGCGATAAAAATACACCGAAAAGCCCAGCAACCACGCTCAAAACCCGCCGCGTGATTCCTACAGGGAAATGACCTTGGCCATTAAGGAGACTCACAGTTTTGTTTAGAAATAAAATGACAGAAAGCAGAAAAAAAAAACCAAAAAACACGAGCTGCCTTCTTCGGCAGGATTGTTTCTCGCTGGCTAAACTGTAGCGTCGTGGATTTACGACTCTGAGTTGTTTACGTCTCTGACCTTAATTTTTTGTGTGTCTGTGTTTACATGCAAGCTGCGTTAACTCATCCTTGGACATACACACAAACCTACGAGCACACAAACACACACACACACACAAACACATTCACACAAACACACTTGACAATGTCGCCTCCTCTGCTTCTGGGCCTCCAGGCCAATCGTTTAGAAGAATATGGAGAAATGAATGGTGGCGCTGGTCCCATCTAATGCCTGTGCCTGTCTGAAGGCTGGTGATTACGTTGATGCAGATTACAGAGGAAACAAGTGATAAAAGACTGGAAAAGCTTCAGTATGACACACACACACACACACACACACACACACACACACACACACACAATCACACACACCACTAAAGTCAACCTTCGACCTTGTTCACCTTGTTGGTTCATGCGCCAAGTCATATTAATTACAATTATAAATTGGCCCGAATCCAACGTTTTAATTTTTCATGTGGTTTTCTGGAACAATAACAGCCATGATGTATCAGTGCATTACCCTTTACCAACAGACCTTCACCCGTCAGGATTAAACAGGCTGTTTTTACACTGTGCCTGTTTAAGACAGATGTAAATGATCTCTGTTGTGTCACATTGTAAAAACAGTCCATACGCAAACCATCGGCTCCATTATATAGACTGGAATATTACATTTGGAAACTTTAAGTGTTTACACTACCAGCCAAAAGGTTGGACACAAACTCATTCAATGATTTTACTTTGTTTTTATTATACATTGTAGATTAATATTGAAAAACTAAATGATGAAGGAACACCTGGAATTATGTTGTAAACAAAAAGAGTTAAAGAAACCAGAGTCTGTTCTGTAATAAGGGAATGATGGACTGTTGTTTTTTACTGAGTTCAGTGGTTCTTGCCATAATGTGCAGTAGAACCGTAGTGGAACAGGATCACTAACTGTGGACCAACCCAACCCTCACAACTGATGATCCCAAACACATTAAGGAGAGAAACTCCACTAATGAACTCTTGAGGAAGAAACTCCTGTTAACTAAACACCATTCCATGTTGATTCCTCATGAATCTGAGTGAAAAAATGTGCAAAGCTGTCATTAGAGCAAGAGGTGATGTTTTCAATATTAATCTACAATGTAGCTGATAATAAAAAAATAAAGGAAATCGATGAACGAGAAGCTGTGTCCAAACTTTTGACCGGTACTGTACATACTACTTCAAAATTTGAACATGACATGGGCCCTTTAAAAACCAAAAGACATGTTTTCCCATGTTTTTCTACCTAAATGTAATGTATCAGCAGAAAGGGTGGAATATCAGGTTTCATCCATAATCACCCAAGACTCCCACCTAGAAATGCTCAGGCTGCTCAGAGGCCCTACATGAGACTGTTGTAGATGCTACAAGGTTCACACGAGACAATAGGCTTTATAGTCGTATAGAAATGTACATTTCTACATATTCTATCCTCTTGCTATGGGACAATATAAAGGAGTGAGAAAGGCCTTTTCCCCCGGCGTAGCCAGGCTCTAGGCGCCAGCAGAGATGCACCTAAGCGCTTGGCTGGCTGAATTTGTTTGACTCGGGTAATTGAAAGTGTTTTAAACTATTATAGCAACTCGCCGGCTTGTTTAAGTGCCAAGCTGTCCATCAAACGTACGAGGGTGGAAAGCACCAGCCTGTCACCCTGTCAGTCAGTGGAAACAAGAAGTGTCGGCCTAATGGATTTCTTCACGCGGACGTCGGCTCGGCGGCAGAAGTAAAATCAATGTGTTGTCATGTGTGAGAGCCGGGCATCAAACAGGCAGGTGAATTGGAACTGTAGTTTAGTTGTAACGTCTACATTTGCCGGCCCGGAGACAGACAGATGCTTTGGCTGCTGGGCTTGGCGAGCCGTGTGAGGCCTTTTGTTATGATTGCCAGTGTGAGAGAGTGGCTGACCCTCCCCTGTTGTGTAGCGCTGCTTTTGTCCCATGGCGCGACAGAGCAAGACTGCGTGTGTGTGTGTGTGTGTGTGTGTGTGTGCGTGTTACTCTTCACATACCTCTGTGTTGGAGGGAGGTGTGTGTTTTAAGAGCAAACACAGTGCGGGGAAAGAGTGGCGCGCGCTGATTACCGGTCTGATTAAGGCCCAGGGCTCTTACTCGAGGAGAGTAGCCTGGCATGTGGGGCCGCCGGTGAAATGCAGCTGTGTGACACACATTGCACTGCAGCAGTGCTCAGGCTGAAGTGAAAGACCGCTTGCTGCTATCTAACTATATATATATATATATATATATACATACACACACACACACACACACACCAAGTACTATGCAAAAGTCTTTGGTACCTTATACTTAAAAGCTGTTTACTACTGGGCAGAAGTGTATGTTAGTGTCAAAACACTAAATTTACAATAAATACAAATAATTTTAGACCTCTTTCTTCATGGAAGCCCAGCAGGCCTGAGTTGGCCATCGGGCCGCCGGTAAATTTGGGCAGGCGTCAGTCTCCCTGGAGCAACTTGGGGTTAAGGGTCTTGCTCAGGGACCCAGTGGTGGTGCTGAAGGTAGGATTCAAACCCATAACCTCTTGGTCTGGAGACAAATATCCTACCCACGAGGCCACCACAACCAAAAGAAACTTTTTGATACTTTTAACTGATTTTTTTCTTTGCATTGATTCTCATGTTCACGTGTGTGTTTGCTGACAAAAAGAAACCCACTGCTGATAGACATGGCTTCAAACAATTTGCCTAGGTGCCTAAGACATTTGCAGAGCACTGTATACACACACACACACACACACACATACAGACACACACACAGATATATACACACCCAAACATGTATATCTATACATACACATATAAAATGTTCTAGACCTGTTCATTGAGTACTGTGCAAATTGTTATGCTTGCAAATACACAGATTGACATTAGAATTAATACAAACAAACAAGAAAGCATTAAATAATATCAAGCTAAAAAGGACTTGCAGGGTCAGTTCCAGACTTCACCTCCATCTGAAGCTTCTGGTTTATTCACTGAGCTGAACCAGGTATTTGTGGTAGTTGATGAAAATAACTACACTGTACTGGTCTTCCACGAGGAAGCTTACAGGTAGACATTCATGAAATCACTGGTAGTAAGTAATAATATTAAGAGGTGTTTAAGATATATCCATGTATATAGATATTAATATATTCATGTGTATATATATATATATATACATATATATACAAAACATTTCCTCTGATGAGCCACTTGCCCTTAAAGTTACCTCCGCCGTCACATGCCTCAGCTTTTTCCCTCTTCTTGGTAAATTTCTGATTTCCAGTCTCCTGTACGCTGGGAATGGAAATCCAGTTCATCAGTTTGGTTGAAACGATTCATTGTTTAAAACAAGAGGTCGGGCCCACGCTCACAGATCAGTCGAGTCGACTCTGTCCCTGCTTAAGGTTACATTCGTTACAAAAACAGAGCTGAGGGCAGCACTTCTGCTCTGGACGCTTTCTTTCTGAATGCCTGCTCAGAAGGCCGACTCACCTCAGATTGCTCCAAGCTGGATGTGAGATTGATACTGAACAGAGGCACCTACAGTCTCTCACAGAGAGGTCCTCTGGTCACAGCGTGATTCTCTGTGATAGGTGACTGGGCACCTTGTGAGTGGTGATTTTCTCTGGACAGTGGAGCAGAATCAATGGCCAGTAGGAGTGAGAAGATTCACAAAATTCATTTTTTTATTCGATGCTTTTTCTGACGCTGCAAAAATATAGAGCTTTCTGAAAATGCACCTCACTTTAATATGGTAATGTTTCCATTTTCGGTTTATTATAGAATTTATAGATGTAACATGTTTGAGACAAAGGTACCACTTTTCAGTTTCTTTAAGAAGGTATAGAGGTATAATATTCAGAAAAAATGTTCAGTTTATTAAAGAATTTATAGAGGTATGATATTTGAGATAAATGTTTCAGTTTTCAGTTTATTAAAGAATTTATTGTGGTGTAATACTTGAGACAAAAGTTTCCATGTTCAGTTTATTAATGAATTTGTTGGAATATTTGAATATTTGAGACCAAAAATGCTTTAACATGCCTCAGTCGCCACAAGCTGATATGTTAGCCACTAGCTAAAATACTTTAAATGACTATGGGTGTGTCCGAAATCATGCACTTATGTGAGTGCACTGGACTGTAGTGTGTAGTGCGCACTGAGCACTTCCCTCTGTAGTGCACGCTGCTGTGGGTCAGTGCTGTCCTAAACGGAACACTAACGTTTTGCACTTAGCGGAAGTGATGTACATCGGTAAAAAAAAATATTAATTGCCTCCGCTTGGGCTTGCATTTCAACTAGAAAACTTGTTAAAAGTCCTGCCCCCTCCGCTACGTGGTCAAAATGGCGTCCGATTAGTGCGAGTGGTGTCCATCGTTCTGCGCAGCGATTTCTGGCCGTTTTCAAGTCACACACTAAAAGTGCGCAAATGCACGATTTTGGACACACTCTATATCTATTAGAAACCTCAAACACAATAGTGGACCGGATTGTTTGGTCACGAGCTGAAGAAGAGAGTGACAGCAGGTCTCCATCAAATTCTGAAGCTTATACCAGGCCCACACTACAGGATTTTAAAATCCCAGCCTAAAATGTGATGAAAACATGAGAAACATTAAGACAGATTCCTCTGAATTGTCTTCATTTGTCATCCTTTGCTTATCAAAGCCCCTCACACTACAAGGTTTCTCCACAACAAAACACCACATGCTTTCAGAACCCGAGGTCTCCCAGAATTTCACGTGAGCGAACGCGACTTTAGATCAAAACAAACATGACGGACGACATCAAGGCACAAGGCTGTGCTAGTGAGGCGTGAATTTCACAGTGTAGAAGTGAAAGGAAATTTGTTGTAGCTGTTTTTATACAACTGATTCAGCTTCCATTCAGCCTCGCTATCTGCTGTTTTTGGTTTAGGATCCTTCAAGTGGAACATCATTACAGCATTTCATGTGAGAGAACGTGTTTAATAGAAGATAAGATGAGATGAGATAAACCTTTATTAGTCTCACAAAGTCCCACTAAGGTAAACCTTTATTAGTCCCACTAATGGGAGTTTTCCACTGACTAGTACCAGCTCGGTTCGGTTCAGCTCTACTCATTTTTTTTGCTTTTCTATCACTACAGTCTGGTTCCTGGAACCATTCTTGGTACCACCTTGGCAGAGGTTCCAAGCGTGCTTAACCGATACTAAATGATGACGTGTACATATTGGAGGTTACTGATTCGTGGCTGCCTTGGTTATGCCAGTGTTGTTGATATTAGCTTTAGCATTAGCATTAGCCTAATGTTGCTTCTTTAAGCCTTGTCTGGAAGCCAGTTATCTCCGTTTTGGGGCAAACAGCCACAAACCAAGGATAAGATATAAAACCCCTCTGATTTCATCCATGCTGACGATTGTAATGATGCCGGGTTGTTTACCTCAGCTTAGAGCAAACCTTTTTCAGATATCAGACTCTGCAAACCGGACTCAAAATCATCCTTATTCTTCTGCATTGTGGGCCAGATATGAGCAAGATTTGCAGTAAGCAGCTGTGGTGACAGAACAAAGAAAGTTTGGTAGAAACACACACAATACGGTAAAATACTTTATAGAAATATTTAACACAATATCTGGGCTTCTCTTCTTTACTCTCTTGATTTTACTGTTGTTTAAAACCAATTAAACACTCAAAGTTTTGTGTTATTTCTTCGTTCTTGCTTTTTTCTCTCTTATATATACTTTCGCTCTTATTAGAGGGCGGGTTGTAGGAACATCTAATGAACTGGCCCTCTAAGAGAAAAAGTATAAATAACACACAACTTTGAGCGTTTAATTGCTTTTACACATAGGAGAGAGAGAGTATATGATATAAATAATAATGTGAAAATCCTTTCTTGGACTAATTTTGATAGGTAGTGACCACAGCATACCAAAGACCTGCTGTTTTGGAGATGCTTTGGTCCGGTCGAGCTGTTTTGCTGCTTCCAACACATCGACTTCTAGTACTGAGTGCCTCTTACTGCTTAGTTTATCCTAATCCTGCCTCTGTGAGAACGTCAACAATGTTATTCACCTGTTAGTGGGTGTAATGTTGTGACCAGTCGGTGTCTAAACATAATGTAAACATCCCACCTGTGATTTTGTTGAAGGCAAACCAAAGAAAAAGCCCTAAACATTGTATCCAAATGCATTTTGTATTATGAATGCAGAGCCTCAGAACTGTCCCAGTGTTACGTCCAGCTCCGCTTTTCCCACATTTACCAGATTGGCCTGAATGCGGTGTTGTTCCAGCCAGTCTGTGAGACATGTGACAGTCCATCTTGTTTCCCGAATAATAATTTTTTGCTTTCTGGCTTGTTTAGTTTGCTCAGAATTAGATGCAGGCCTGTTGTCACACTCTTCTTCTATATATGAGTATATATTTACTTTAGTTTATTATATATATTTATATATTATTAGTTTAAAGTGCTTAAACGTTATTGTACTTTTGTTCATATAGCACTACTTTCTGTTTTTGAATGTGCTATAATTAAGTTAATGAGTAACTTACAGTCGTTAGTTACAGGGACAGTCTTACAGTCGTTAGTTACAGGGACAGTCTTACAGTCGTCAGTTACAGGAACAGTCTTACAGTCATTAGTTACAGAGACAGTCTTACGGTCGTCAGTTACAGGGACAGTCTTACAGTCATTAGTTACAGGAACAGTCTTACAGTCGTTAGTTACAGGGACAGTCTTACAGTCATTAGTTACAGGGACAGTCTTACAGTCGTTAGTTACAGGGACAGTCTTACAGTCATTAGTTACAGGAACAGTCTTACAGTCCTAATGGCCAGTGGCCTCAAGCCAGAGAGCAGTGTCCTCCAAACTACTCAGCATTTGGTTTTCCATAAGAGATGTTAAGACTTAAGTGTACTGTAATGATTAATTCTGAACTCCACGACTCCTCTAATCAAACATAAACCTGGAAAAAAAACCCTACATCTTGAGTACAGCAGGTCACTGCACAGGCGTCCTTCTGCAAATGGAACGACTACCTGTTTCTTGTCCCTGCGTTTTTCCCTCCATGTCGGACTGTTTTCTTTACTTTATCTCCCTAATGTGGGTCATGTTTGCCTCCCTGCCTCGTCATTTCCACGCAAACCCGACCCGAAAGTGATTTATGGCCGTCGCCTCCATCTCGGCCACTGAGGGAGAATCCGCCATGTTGGAGCGGGCTGTGCTAACTGCCTACAGACGGGACCTGTCTCTTTTGAGCTAAACCAGGCCCTTGTGAAAACCAATCAAATTATTTCATCATGTTGGAAATGAAAAGCCGTAATTATTCATAATTGAGCTTCAGATAGTTTTCTCTCCTCTTCTGATTTTTTTTTTCTCCCCCTGCAGTTTTTAGAAGTTCGTTTGGTACTTCGGCGAAGAGGGAACAATTTTGTGTTCCGTTTGAAACTGATTACACTCGACGACGCTTGACAGGACTTTTTTTTTTCCTCCCCCTTCACTCTCGCTGCTTTGATATTGTCGAGCGAGCGCAGCCTGCTCACTCTATAACACTCCCTCTTAAACAAACTCGTGTTGTTTCTCCGCTGTAGCGTCTCCAGGTGAAGAAAGTCAGGGAGAGCAGGGCAGAGACGGAGATTTACTCGGAACCCTGGCT
This sequence comes from Hemigrammopetersius urotaenia, assembly GCA_037974485.1. Taxonomy (NCBI): domain Eukaryota; kingdom Metazoa; phylum Chordata; class Actinopteri; order Characiformes; family Alestidae; genus Hemigrammopetersius; species Hemigrammopetersius urotaenia. Next base: position 3,786,778 of record JBBPDC010000141.1, read on the forward strand.
CTAGCCTTCGTAAAAACATACCCACTTTCACAATAACGAGTGGTTTTCATCTGTTATTGCAGTATTGCAGGATGTTGGCTTGTGATTAAATGTTGTGAAACGATTTTTCAAATCTGTTTTCAATAGTTGACCTTGACATTTCAGGTTTTTATACTGATATTTTTCGCTTTTAATTGTTTTAATTACTTTCATGGCCTACTGAACTTATGTCACCTTGTGCTTTTCATATTTGCTTTAAACTGAAAAAAAAAACAGGCTGTTTATACTTTGCCTTTAAGACTGAAATATGTAAACGACCTCAGTTCCGATTGGCTGCCCTGTGTTAGAAGCACTGCCTACATTTTCAGGAGGGATTAGGCTGCAGCAGACTGAAGGAATATATCCATTTGACTTTAATGACATCCCAAAAACAATCCATAATAAAGCTTTTAAGCTTTGCAGCTTAACCCCATGAGGGCTGTGTAGAGTGGGGGGTTCGTGGTAAAGGTATGTGTTGAAATTGTATGTGTTTTACTCTTTTACTTGTTATTCATTCATAGTTACGGTTGCACACAAGTTCAAGCAGCTCTTGGTTGATTTTTCCCTCCAGGGTCCAAACTTTCAACTGAAGGTTTTCAACACTATTCCTGGCTCCAAAAAAAAAAACAGTCTGCTTTATTTTTTCCATTCCGTTCATCTAATGGTGTTGTGAGAGCTAAAATAATAGTGTTCTGGTCAAAGCCTGTGCTGTGCCTGGTTCAGTTACATTCTCGGGTGGCACTGAAAATCCATTGTCTGTCTGGGGCCAGGCTTAAGTCAGCCCTCCTTTTCATTATTTCCACCAGAAACACCGTCATGAAATCCTCACACATGCACATGTGCAAACAAAGGCGGTTGACCCCGTATGTCTGGAAGAGGAGCAGGCAGGGACGGGGCGCCACGCGCGGAGGTATGAAGGCAGGCGGAGATGTGAGGCGGGGGAGATGTGACAGGGTGCCGCGGGTGTTTCTGGAGCTCCTCTCCTGCCTGTCTGGCCACATCAAGGCCCTGCCGCTGCTGCTGGTGGCTGCCGCGCTCTAGCAGGGGGCTAGCTGGTGCTGTCTCTCCACACTCTGAGGAGAAGTGATGGATCAGGGCCTGCGCTCACACTCAGGGTGAGAGGCCCGCCGTTCTTAGTCACCAGAAGACGACTCAGAACCCGCGCCGCTAAACCAAAACACTTTCGGAATGAGCTGATCTGATATTCCGTGGGATTACCCAGCTCTCCTAAAGCGACAGTTCAGCAAAAACCGCACAGTCGACCAGATGGGACATGTTCGGGCTTTGCATTACACTGCAGCTACAAGGCTAGTATAGCTAAGAAGTATCCGAAGCCAAAACCTACCACGTGGTTAAGGAACCTCTAGAAATGGACGAGTGGGTCTAAGCCCCCCCTCCCATCTCGTTCAAAGAACAAAAGACATCAAAATAAGGTTTTCACCTGGTTGTGTTTGCTGTTGATGAACAAGAAGTTGATTCCTTTGGGCTTCTATGTTCTATAAAACATAAGACCACCAACAGTAGGGTAACCAGACGTCCTCTTTTCCCCAGACACGTCCTCTTTATGAGACCTGGAGACCTCTAAAACCCAGTTTGTCTAAACATTCGTCACGTCACGAGCATCTCTCATAAACTATCCAACACACCTCTCAAAAAGAGTACATAACCAGTAAAAGAAGACATGACCAGGGAAAAGAGGATGTGCTCAGGCTCAAAGCTGGTCACCCTAACCAACAGGTTGTGGAAAAAATGTGGTTTGGTTGAGATTGGGCTGATACACCTTTAGTCCAATAATGAAAATGTGTACAGCTCCAGAAAACAATAAAAGACCACTGCAATTTATTTTAACTCAGCATCTCTATGAGTGTGAATCCATTCCAGTCCAGTGTCTGTTAAATTCCTACACAAACACCTCATTCTGCTTTATGAGGGACTGATTAGTGATCAGCTGAATCACATCTTATTTAATGAGGAAAAGTATAAAGCACTGCTGTAATCGACTCTCTCCTCTCACACTGAGACCAGTTGGAGGTGAAACACTACTGGAAGTTCCTCAAAGCTCATTATTGCCATTTTGTTTAAGAGAGAACCAGAGATTTGTTTCTTTGAATTATTCAAGTTCTGTAAACGCTTCATTTCTCTTATTCTGATATATGGCTCTGTATGGCATGAGATACTGATTGGTCTACACCACCAATTATTTTGAACCCACAATGCCTTGCTGTGGTCTTTAGGCCGATTTAGATTGACTGAACGTCCATCCAGCCGAGTCAGAGAAGACAATAAATTGTGCTGTAAAGTCGAATTTGAATGTCAGTTGAAGTAACTAACGTTGTATATTAGGGTATTAACGACTTTTTTCAAGTCGACTTATCCGTCAACAAAGTTGAAGTCGAGTAGTTGATTCGTTTGACGACGTCACACACACACAGTGGAGGAACACAGGCGTCCAGCACTGAGCAACTTTTATTAAAGGTCTCTGTAACATTAACAGTCAACATGACAATTAAACACAACAACACAAAGCCTGATACCTTGAATTTTCTGGTCAATTTAAGTGTAGAACTGAGAGTGGTAACAGTTTAAGCCACGGCAGGACAACTCCCTGCAGTGCTAACGTTAATCATGCTAGCTTGTGGAGCCGTTTCAGATG
>JBBPDC010000141.1:3837263-3847841 GCA_037974485.1 Hemigrammopetersius urotaenia
TTTTAGATCTTTAAGTCCTTCTCATGAAAAATCGGAGCAGAAACAAAGGTGTTGCGTTTATATTTTTGTTGAGTGTAAATAAATAATCAGAAAAACACTCGGACACAAAAGAAAGGTTGACTCTCTTTACCCACATGTTTAGACAGGGCCCAGCTTACTAATACTAAATAAACTGAGATAAAATTGGGGGCGAGGTGTTTAGAGCACTAAAATACGAGAACAAAACATGGAGCAGTCATGCTACATGCTGCAGCAGCTTCTTCTTCTTATTCTTCTTCTTATTATTCTTTTCATGGCGGTTGACAACTTTTCAATGTATTACCGCCACTGCTGGACTGGTAACAGTAATACAGTTTGGTTCTCAGCGTTAGACTGTGAATGCTGGTCCGTGTAAAACTGAGGGGTTACTGTAATGTCAAATATATTTACGGTATATACTTCCAATAAGACTGCACTGGCAGTAGACTGGCAGGGTGGGTTAGTGCTTCCTTCTTTTTGCTTATACTGACTAAAACAAAAACATATTTCGGTATTAATTTCAGGTCAACTGCAACTACCTGGCAGCCTTTTTCACAGCACAGTCACTCTGAATGAAGCGATGTGTCTACAAACTGAATACTGGCAATAGATAGAAATATGTTCTTGTTCAAGGGCACTGAGACAATTGAGGACGTGAGGTTGGTACAGATAAAGGTGTTGACCAAAACTCTCTTTCTTAGACAAGTCAAAATAATCTCACATAATTTGAAAAATAGGGGGAGACATTTACTGTCCACTTAACTAGAATCCTTTCACTTTTTGAGCTTTACCTACCAAGCAGACTGGAGCCCATCTGTTGCTGCACAGTTTGTCAGCCTCTCTCAAGCCCATCATTGTTTCTGACTATTCCCAGCACGGCAGTGACACTGACATGGAAATGTGTGTGCCGCTGGTATGTGTGTATCAGGCACAGCAGTGGTGCTGTTTTTTTTTTTTTTTACATATCTGAGTCACTGCTAGGTTAAGAGTAATAAAATATTCTCTGTGCTCAGACACAGACCGTAGATGAAGCACTAAAGGATGCTTAACACAAATTGTGCTTCCACAGATTCTAATAAAGTGGCCAGCAAGTGTATGCTGTGCATAATAAAGGTAGTTGTGCCTTTATTTTCTTATTTTGCCAGTAATAATGATTTAGAAACAAAACATTTTCCAAACTGCACCTCTAATCCAAGGCAAGGGCGTGCAGAATTGGACAATGAAGGTCACACGTACCCGTCGCAAGTGCCGGCATTTCTCCGAAAGCTTTTAGAACGAATGAAGAGCTGCTGGTCACACCTCCCTGATGACATCAGCGATAGTCCAATGAACCCAGCAAGAGATGAAGAATGAAAGTAGGCCTTTGCCACACACACACACACACACACACACACACACACACACACACACACACAGACGTATTGAACAAAGCTTCATGACTTCATCTGATGCATGCCCTGACTTTCTGACACGAGTCAGAGTGAAAGGCTCTGGAAAGTGTTTGTTTCAGAGGTTCAGAGAGATAGGCTGGGTTTGGTTTGCTTAATGGCTTGTTGGGCCTGACACAGATGCTTTGAAGCCAAAGTGTAAGTTAAGGTTTGCACAACAAATAAAAAGGAAAAAGCATATTATTTGATGTGGAAGGTCATCAGTGTTTCGAAACAATCGTCTTCCATCTTCCGCAAATTTAGTCACAGCAGTTCCAATGAAACTGGTCTTATTGTCTTAATTCCACAAAGAAAGAATAAAAAACACACTTATTGGAATATTTATGTATACAGTAACCCCTGTTTTAATGTGGATCAGCAGTTGGTAGCCTAGTGGTTAGGGCATTCGCCCTGTGGTCAGAAAGTCCAGGTTCGATTCCCAAGACCACTAGGCACCTCTGAGGTACCCTGAGCAAGCTACCGTCCCCACGCACTGCTCCCCGGGCGCTGTGTTCGTAGCTGCCCCCTGCTTTACTTGGTGAATGGGTTAAATGCAGAGGCTGAATTTCGTGCTGTTCACACTGTGTGCTGTGGTGTGTTCACTTATGACCGAATGATCACTTTCACTTTCACTTTTGGTATCAGTCTATCGCAAAAAGCAGGGGGTTACTGTACATGTGGTTAAAAAAAATGCCTAAAAATTGTATCATTTGATATAAGCAGGTAAATACATAAATAAATGTATTTAATTTACAGTAATAAAAACACTTGAGAAGCTCCACGGAGGAAATTCTGGACTGCAGAGTCAAAGGGCAACAGCCACTCAGCAGTTAAGAGAAATAATGTTCTCGTATTGGCTTCTTTCAAACCTCCTGCCTAAGAGTACAGCTGACTGTGACGTCTAGGCCTTGTGCGTCACGCCCCTCTTGCTAGTTGTTTATGTTTGGGCCTGGTCGGCCATGCCCCCTTGTCCTCGTGCTGGTTGTTTATGTTTGGGCCTGGTTGACCATGCCCCCTTGTCCTCGTGCTGGTTGTTTATGTTTGGGCCATGCCCCCTTCTCTTCGTGCTGGTTGTTTATGTGTGGGGCGGCGCTGAGCAGCGGAGCTTCATTCCATTCATGGTTCCGGTTGCTTTGGTAACTGCCGCATGAGTCCCAGCACCTTTTAGCACCTACACCTCCAAGCTTGGTTTGTTGGTACCTTGGAGAAGCTTCCCACCAGGGTTAGGGTTCAGGTTTTATTAGATCTGGTTCAGGTTTAAGCAGTAGGTGATTGATTTGAAATTTTTTAACATGTGGGAAATCCCAGAGGGAGCACCTCCCACAACACCAATCAACACCACCAACACCACTGATGGCAGATTGATAAGGATTTGTGCATTTGGGCCATTTTGTTAACAAGGGGGATGAGATCTTCTTGATTCCCCCATTAAATCGCCTACTGGGTTTAAGGTGAGCAGGCCATGCTTGATCTGGGGAGAAGAAGGAAGCTGGACAAACTTCAAAATGTAACGGGGTTGCTTAAAATGAACAAGGTTAATTAAACTTCAAATAATACATGAAAACTTAAAAAAAATGTAAAGCACCGATTATTGTTATGTTAATTTACTCCCAGAAGATCAATGAGCTCACAATATTAGGGCAATCAGGTTTCTTCGAGTAAATATTTTTTACTGTGTGGTGAAGTGTCAGTACTGTGTACTCTCTCTCTCTCTCTTTCTCTGTCTCTGTCTTTCTCTCTCTCCCTCTCTCTCTCTCTCTCTCTCTCCCTCTCTCCCAGCACACCATGGCACCAAGCCAACAAACCAGCTCCTCTGTGATAAGATGTGTTAACATGATCCGGCTCAATCGAGTACAAACACACACGCGACCAACAGGGAAACAACATTGATTGACATCCCAAACGCTCGCTCCTTTAATTCCGCATGCTTTTCATGGCCGCCTGACAGATTAGAAAGTGCTGTCTGTAAGCTTGTTCCGTCCCTCACCCCCCCTTCCCTCCCGCCTAATTCTATTTTAACTGTAAAACATGGTGTCATCATTTTCTGACAGTCCTTGAGACAGAATTTATCTCATCATTAATTAAAGCTCGCATTTCTTACACGCACGGCACTTAATTAGCGCGAGGTCATTGGGGAGGGCTTATTAAGTGGAACAAATTCAACCCAACGTTAAGGGAAGAGTTTTCTACTCCCACACGCAAATGTGTGTGTGTGTGTGCGTTGCATTGAGCTGCTGCCGACGGTGATTGATAACCGCACCGGTTTGAACTGCAGACGGGGGGGAAACTGCAATGGCGGCTTGGGACACGGCGAGGCGATTGGAAACATATGCTGGCTCGCGGGCGCAAGGAGAGGAGATAGATTACAGAGGAGGCCATGTCAGAGCCGATGTTTTATCATGCGATCTCTCTCTCTCTCTCTCTCTCTCTCTCTGTCTCTCTCTCTCTCTCTCTCGCTCTCGCCCTCACTTGCGACTGCTCATCACCTGGTATTTTTAGTCGCGCGCCTTGACGCCGAGTTTGTCAGAAAGGAAACGTGGGGAAAAGGAAACGATGCACATAAGGGGCACCGTTGATACGCAGGCGCGCGAGAGATGAGGGAGAGAGGGGGACTTTTTCCCCTGATGGTTCGGGTGACACTGTTTCGCGTCACCATAATTCAAAAAGACAGAATGGGTTTGGCTCGTCGCGTGGAGACAACAGCTGTTTTTGCCGCACGCCACAGCAGCATTTGTTTTCTCCCCAAAAGTCGAGCCAAAAAGGAAAGAGACAGCAGGTTCCGAACTGCATATGTTGGCTCTCGACCCGCCCTGCTCTGCCCCGCCCTGGAGTGGCCCAGCCAGACCCAGTCTGACCTGGTCTGGTCTGTTCTGGCCTACACACTCACAGTTCTGGCACATACTCCTGCAGTCCAACGCAGCCAGCCAGGGACATTATGCGAACTAGCAGGTGACAGACTGTCAGAGAGAGACAGAAAGAGAGAGAGAGAGAGAGAGAGAGAGAGAGAGAGCATTAAAACGGCAGTTTTCACCGGCGGTGACACATCTGGCACACACGCTCCCCCTCCTTTTCAGCTTTGAAAAGAAGAGGGAGAGAAAGAGAAATGAGCGTGAGTGAAAAAGAGCAGTCGTCTGCCCCGCTAACAGTTTAATGACAAGGGGAAAAAAGTTTGGGGTTTGATTGACAGCTTTGGCCTTGTCTTAATTGAACATAATTTAGAGCAATTTTGCGGAGGTCTCTCAGAGTGACCAAATAATAACACTGGACTGATCTCAGAACTGTTTTTGTAAGTAATAATAAAAAAGCACCCCCGCACATACACCTTCCCCACCCGTGCACCATTAGTTCCATTTACACATTAGAATAATAAGCTTTTTGAACTAATGTACCCTTCAGACTTCAACTCGAATGGGTGCCAAACAGCACCTGGAAGACCAAACCTGTTGACACATCAAAAGATCAAAAGGCCCAGGATGAGATTTAACTTCGAGAAAAGTGAGATGGATAGTTGCTGAGTTAAAAAAAAGACATGCTTCTGATCTACAGCTAAGTATTATGTACAATATTATGGTATATAACACTGGGTAGCAACTTTTTATGAAAGGTCTGTTTCATTTCAATTTCTGATATTTCTTAGCCAAGTTTTGCGCTGATTCAGAAAATCTCATCAGTTTTTTCCTCCCTTCAGTCGTTCTAGAGATAAACTAAATTCTCTGTATATTTTCCATAATAAGGTTGTTATAATAATACCATTATTTTCATATTAGTCTCACTGATGCGTGGGTCTCACGCTCAATGCGTGAGAGTCGGCAACCCTGTTATCTACATCTACAACAAACGAACAACATATTAATATGCAAAAAATTATAAGTAGAACAAAAGACAGTCAGCCAAGATGCAGAGTTTAGTTTTTTCTAAAGATTACATTTCTAATGAAACCCTTGAAGCTACATGAAAATAAATGTTAGCACCGAAATCAGCGCTGAGATTGTAGAAGAAACAAAATGGAATGAAACGAATTTTTGGTGTAATATTTATTAAAAGAACTCTTTTGTGCGGGTCCACCCTGCTAGAAAGCCCATGGATTGATGCAAAGCTTGCTTTAGGCATTCTTTATCAGGTTTTCTCCATAAAGATGCTCAAGGTTGGATGTTTGGGGTGGTGGATCATCCTAGCAGTTGCTGATATCTGAAAAAAGCCTAAAAACACTGTTGAATTCCACACACACACACATACAAACACACACACACACACACTATCCTGCTCAGCTACCATGTCAGTGCCGTGTTGAGAATGGCCCACCATGTCTGATCAACAACAGTTCTGTGGTCCGAAACTGACCAGTAATGACAGGGATGGAAGGGGGTTGATGCATTTTGCATAAATTATGCATGAGAACAGATGGGCTCCTAAATGGTTTTTGGCCTGGATGTATGTTTCTAAGAGAAACCTTTAACTGGTATAGAAGGTTTACATGGTAATTAAATTTTTTTGTTCAATCTAAGCATACCACTGCTGCTGCTACTACTGCGGCCGCTGCTGCCGCTAATAATAATGATAATTATTATTATTTACATATCTGAGGGTGACTCATGACCAGTGGGCAGTTGAAGAAAGCCACTAGGTACAGGGTCAGTGCCCTCTCCATTCCAACACAGGCAGAAACACACTCATACACACCTGTCACCCCACATCTCACAAACCGCCTCTGATGTGGCAGAGATGAAGGTCGAGGTCAAGGGCAGGGCGCGCAGCGGGAACGCTGTTGTTTCCACCAGAACGAGTCTCAGTCGCCCCATATTTGGTTACTTCTAATTGTTTCTGTTGATCAAATGTTACTGAATAATGGTCATATTTTGTTTATGACATTGCAACAATAATTAGTTTTACTCTAATAAGACCAACAAGCCAAATCTGAAATTAGTTTCTTTTGCACCAGAATTTTGAGGATAGATAAAGAAATGAAATCTACTACCAAACTTCAGACCTAAACCATCACAGTGTTCCACCAAAATGCAAACATGTTCTGTGCAATATATTGTTATCTATAAAATAAACAAAGGATGGTTGCACTACTCACTATACATGATAAGAATTACACTAATTATTTACAGTGTGATATGCAGTGTGGATTTTTACACACTGTAAATAAAACCTTATTTAGTTATTCATTCTTTTCCAAACATAGCCTATATACTAGGGCATTAAAGACTTTTTTTTCAAGTTGACTAATCCGTCAATATAGTCAATGAGTCATTTGATGACGTCACACACAGCAAAGGAACACAGGCGTCCAACTCTGAGCAACTTTTATTAAAGTTCTCTGTAACATTAACAGTCAACACCACAATTAAATTAAACAAAACAAAGACTGATGCCTTGAATTTTTTGGTAAATTTAAGTGTTGAACTGAGAGTGGGAACAGTTGAAGCTGCGGCAGGACGACTCCCTGCAGTGCTAGCGTTAGCCATGCTAGCTTGTGGAGCCGTTTCAGATGCAGAGCGCCGGTTCTGTTACTGTACTTTAACATCGACTTGCAGGTTCTGTGTGAGCCAATCAGAAGCAGAGATTGCATTGTGTACACAAGTGAGGGCAGACAGCGAAAAAAAACACGACTAGTAGACTTCTGTCAAGAGGTGTTAAAGTTGACTAGTCAACTTTTGTGTTATGGCCTAATATATAGTGATGCAGCTTTTTGTGTTACTTTTTGTGTTATTTTCTACATACATGTCTACACTGAAGGAGTTGCTTTTAATCTCGTTGTACATGTGTATTGTGACAATAAAACACATTTTATTCTATTCTATAGTAAATCCCAGTAATAGCTATTTTGAAATGGTGTTTGGTGACCAAAATATGTCCAAAGGTCTGTTAATCCAATGATTCTAAAATCAAGAATATGAAATAGGAGTTTGTCTATTAATTTGTCAGCCTCAACTCTTTAGACTAGATGCTGGAACATTGCTGTGTGGATTTGATTGCATGCATGACATCAAGCACTAATGTTGTATGACTAGTTCTGCATTGCAAAGGTGTTGAAAGAGGTCCATTACTCCAGAGACTGCAGCTCCACTGCTCTACAGCCGCAGTGACTCATGTGCAGCTTCTCCAGAGAATTTCTTTCTATTGGCTGTGTTTTTAAATGGGATTATATAAGATGTGTGTGCAACACATCTGTCAACACATCTGGGGGCACCTTAAAGGAGCTGAACTTATTCAGTAGAACGGCTAGACATGTATCGCAACCACAGCCCTGACGCAGAGAACTAGAAAACAGAAAGCCGGGTGTGTGTCTGTCCTGCTCGGCCAGTGGGCGAAGCCATCATTTCTGCTCTCCAGGCCTCACTTTCAAGCACTAATGGCCTTGATCAGCTCAGTCTCTCGCCTCCCAGCAGCTCTCAGTGAGACTAGTGCAAAAGTAGGCGAACATAATGAACTAAATTAAAGCGCTGAGCCCACAAGATCCTCCTGCTAGCCAGACTCATTTACATGGCGGATGTTTGTAATTGTGGAGAAGAAGCCTTTCACAACGCGCGTGTCTTTAGGAAAAATCGGGGCAGCTGCTGGTGCTGGTTGGGGGTGTTGGGGGGCGGTGGGGGCGGCGTACAAGGAGGGAAAAAATAGTCAAGATGTGGAATTTAAGAGCAATAATATGCGAAAATCTGAAGAGCGTTTTTTTTTTTTTCTTCATTTGAGCCCTGTGGTTATGAGTGAATTGTTAATTATTAATAACAAATTTCCCCTCCATTTTTCTTTTATCTTGTCATTTATCCCCCCAACGAATGAGTGCACAGAAAACTTCAGAAGTGCAACGTATGGATATTTTCCGTTTTCGCTCTGCAGATCCGCGCCCAGCCTTCACCCCGGCGATGCTCCACGAATTAGCATTATTGAAAGTTTGTGCGCTCCAACTGCAGCGAGCGACTTAAGTAGGCTATTCTGCTTCGCTCTCTTAATAAGGTGAATGATCAGTGTCTGGCTTTTGCTTCATGATGTGGGTAAAGCACTCGCTTGATAACAAAAATCCATTTACTTCTGAAGGGCCTGCAACGTGGAGGTCACTGGGTGTGCTGGGATGGTGGCGTGGTGTTCTGAAGGTTTAGAGAGGACTTTATGAACACGCTGTTCTACTCTCTGCTTCCCTTTTTATCTCTCTCATACACGCACATGCCCAAGAGTATCATAATCATTTCTGTTTATTTCCCTTAATATGTCATAGATAAAGCATCAGAATGAGGGATGGCCTTAATATCATAGCCGGAATTAAATGATAATTAAAAAATTGTTAGTTTAAAGCCATCGCTGTCCATAAAACTTTGATTACTCGAACATTATCCACATTACATTTTTATGGGGTTTACCCAAATGATTGCGTGCAAAGATTTTAGCATGTGTATGTCAGTGGCTGTGTGTGTGTGTGTGTGAGAGAGAGAGAGAGAGAGAGAGAGACAGAAATGTTCAAGTCTCAAGTCTCAAGTCTTTGAGTGGCAATGTTTACAAACGTTGACTCTAAATGTGGGATGTTTGAGCTGTAAATATTTAGAAGATATGCCCCCGGAAACAGTTATTAGCTGAAAAACGTTCACCTCGGTCAAAAGTAATGGGACACCAAGGTGAACGGTTTTCGGGTCGTTGGAAAGAGTGCGAGATATAAATAAATCATTTCATGAAATGAACATTGTTTACGAGTTATGACTCACGAGTCACAGCACCCGAGTCCAAGTCAAGTCTTGAGTGATTGAGGGAAGTCTAAAGTCAAGTCACAAGTCTTTGTTTGTGAGACTTAAGTGCGACTCGAGTCCCCATCTCTGGATGGAATAGTTTGTCAGTTTGAATTTAATCAGGTTCCACAATCCATGTGCTATAATCAACAGTGCTTCTCTATTTTATTGCTCGTCTGCTGTTATTAGCAGGAATGACGAGTGACTGTTGAATTAAAAATTCGAACAAGGAGAGCATACAGTTCAGCGCTGATGAGAAAAGCATGCTGTGATGTTGGATTCTATTTGTTTGATGTCGACCATAAAAGTTTGTTCCCACCTGCAGCACACTGGACTGCCAAAACCCACCTTTTTTTTGCTGGACCATTTGTTTAGCTTGCACTTTAAGTGCTGCGGACTGTCTGTACCTATCAGAATGAAGGGAACAGAAGATACAGTTGAATTTGTCCATGACAAGTGAGCTGGGAGTGAAAGTGTCCCAAGAGTGTGAAGATTGAATACGGTTCAGGTAAGAGAGTTTGCTAGAGTAACTAAAAATCTGCTGCATATTCTTGCAAATGTACTGGCAAAATATACCTTAGTGCATGTCAGTGAAGGGTGGCCCATGTTTCGAGCCCCCCACGCCCCCCACACACATCCCTTCTTCTCCCTTCCCACCTCTATCGCCGCTGAGAGTTGTTTCCTACATTACTTAGGGGAAAATTCCTTCTCCCAATTCTGCCTGTCAGGCTCAATTTGGGCGAACAGTAAGCATGCGCCGGCTGCCGCTCCGCCCCGCCGCTCATCGCCATGCTGACAGCTTGATTAGATCATCAATCCTGCACGCGAGCGCCGCTCTTCCTGCACACCTGGGCGTCCCGGGTCGCGTGGGTCTCTTAGCTACCGTTGTTTTGGTGACCCCCGCCGCAAAAGCCTCTGACCCACATATGCATGGTTCCCACCATGAGCATTAAAAATGACCAGGCCCTGCACACTCGCTCCCTCTCATACCCGCCTACCTCCGTGCCTATAGTGTGGGTCGTGCTACTCTCGCACGCATCATTTTTCAATGGATGTGCACTCATGGATGCCACATTTGGCCCATGCATCCATTTAAAGAAAATGTGATTTTATTATTAATTCAGTGATTATTTAACTTACACTACCAGTTAAAAGTTTGGAAACACACCATCTCATTCAATGTTTTTTCTTTGTTTTTATTATTTTCTGCATTGTACATTAATATTGGAAACAAACAAAATGACGAAGGAACGCATAGAATTATGCAGTAAACAGAAACAGAGTTAAAGAAACCAAAATCTGTTCTGCAATAAGACAATGATGGACTGTTGTTTCTTAGTGGTTCTTGCCATAATGTGCAGTAGAACCGTAGTGGAACAGGATCACTAACTGTGGACCAACCCGACCCTCAC
>JBBPDC010000141.1:3852419-3868437 GCA_037974485.1 Hemigrammopetersius urotaenia
GGGGGAGAGAGAGAGAGAGAGAGAGAGAGAGAGAGAGAGAGAGAGAGAGAGAGAGAGAGAGAGAGAGAGAGAGATGAGGTAGAAATTAAAATTTCATTGTTTACTGCACTTGTGTTTCGGGGTGCAATTAGTATCTACAGAGCATGGAGTGGAAGCATTTACCCTCCTCTCTCTCTCCCTCTCTCCCTCTCTCTCTCACTCTCTCTCACTCTCTCTCTCTCTCTCCCTCTCCCTCTCTCTCTCTCCCTCTTTCTCACTCTCTCTCCCTCACTCTCACTCTCTCTCTCTCCCTCTCTCTCTCTCTCTGTCTCTCTCTTTCTCTCTCTCTCTTTTCTTCTCTCTCCCTCTCGTTCTCTCTCTCTCTCGCTCTCTCTCGCCCCCTCTCTCTCTCTCACTCACTCTTTCTCTCTCTCACTCACTCTTTCTTTCTCTCTCACTCACATATTTTTTGTCTCCCTTTTGTTCATATGTACTCTTTCTCTTTTTCTCTCTCAAGCTCTTCTCTCATTCTCTTTTTCTTTCTCTCTCTCATTCCATCATTCACCAGCAAAAACACATTTTCTTTTTCATTTGATCTGACTTTCCTTTGCACTTGCTCTCTTTCTCACTGTCTTTTTGTTTCCACCTCTCTTGTCCTATAACAATTTCAATCAGTCTCGTTTTTCCTCCCTCTTTTTTTTTCGGTCATTGTGTATTTTCTCTCTCTCTTTCTCTTTATCTCTCTCTCTGTCTCTCCCTCTCTCTCTCTCTCTCTCTCTCTCTCTCTCTCAAGCCTCTACAGTGAAACATGGCCATTACTACAGTGAACCACACCCACCCTTAAGTTATGCCGCTGAATTCCGCATTCCCCCAGAAGAGTTGAATCGCACTAAACGGAGGAGGAGAAAGAAAAGACGCGCCGAGCCGATTTGTGTCAGGCCAGAACAATGTCATTTATCAGCTGAGCGTTTTGGACTGTATAATAAGTTTCACATATTAATATAATTTTTCATCTTACACCCTGGGTTGATTTATGACCAGCAGGTGATCTCAGGTGATCATTGAATTATATGACCAGTAATAAGAGAGAGAGAGAGAGAGAGAGAGAGAGAGAGAGAGAGAGAGAGAGAGAGAGAGCAAGCAAGAGAGAGACAGAGAGAGAGAGAGAGAGAGAGTGAGAAAGAGAGAGAGAGAGCAAGAGAGAGAGAGAGAGAGAAAGAGAAAGGGAGAGAGAGAGAGAGACACAGAGAGAGAGAGAAAGAGAGAGGAGAAATAGAGAGCGAGAGAAAATACACAATGACGGAAAAAGAAAAAGAAGAAAGGGCAGAAGTACGTCTACAGTAATCCCCCGCTTTTCGCGTATAGTGAAAAAGCATGTTGTTAAAATGCCTAAATATTCCCCCAAATCTGCTCCCAGAACACTTTGATTCCATTTCAACCTCAGTTTAATGCATTACCCTTAAAGAAAATGTAAAGGTAAATAATCAGAATCTGAAAACTTTATTGCTTAGAAAAATATTAGCATTAGCCGTTAGCATTAGCAGCGTGCCCTGTCAAAACAAAGATCATTGAAATAATGTATACTAAGCATAGTAATACTAAATAAACTTACTAATAATAAATAAACTGAGATAATTGTTGAATATTGGGGGGGGTGGGGATTAAAACACTAAAATATGAGGACAAGACACGGAGCCATGCTACATGCTGCAGCAGCTTCTTCTTCTTTTTCTTCTTCTTCTTCTTCTTTTTATGGTGGTTGACAACTTCTCAGCATATTACTGCCACCACTGGACTGGTGGTGGTAATACAGTTCCGTGTAAGACTGAATCTGCGTAAAACTGAGGGGTTACTGTATATGGATATCATTGCTTATGTGGTCATGAGTGGGGTGGAGGGCTACAAATGAACTACAGTATGTAACTGTGCACTTACATAGTGTGACAGGTTGAGCTCATTGAAGCTCAAGATGGGTTTTATAGAACAGATAACTGTCATCACTGTTTAATAAAACATTCTTCAATAGAAAATTAGTGTAACAGGATTTTATTATGAATCAGTTCAGATCATTACTGTTGGTCCATTCATTTAGAATGTTTGACAGTTATACAAACTTGTCCACCACATATTAACTGGCTTGTGTTTTCTACTTAAGGACAGAAGTCAAA
Organism: Hemigrammopetersius urotaenia; assembly: GCA_037974485.1. Classification (NCBI taxonomy): domain Eukaryota; kingdom Metazoa; phylum Chordata; class Actinopteri; order Characiformes; family Alestidae; genus Hemigrammopetersius; species Hemigrammopetersius urotaenia. The sequence continues at coordinate 3,854,567 of JBBPDC010000141.1, forward strand.
TAAACTTAAAAACAAAAAAATCCTTTCTTTGTAAAGTGTAAGAAGTCCATGTCAATACGGCGGCCCTTTCTGTTGCTCAAATTCTCCCTAAACTAAACTTTATGCGCACCTGCGGGTGATGTTGTGCGTTTAATGATTTAATTTAGAGATTGTGCTTGAAGGCATAGATCACGCACTATGGGTTCAAATCTACTTATGGTGGGAATAATGGCTTTGGCCTTATTCTCTAGAAGCCGTTCTCCAAATGTTAGCTCCTTGACAATATTTTACTAAACAGTTTGTAACGTCGTTAGGATCGACGTGACTCCTGTCTCAACCCTTACCCCTGTCTGATGCCCTGGCTGAATCTATCAACTGGGACCGATTGTCAGCCGTCACTGATATCTGTCTGACCCCAACTGTGGCCATCTGTTTATCTTCATTTGCCAAATTTAGTCTAGACAGCTCTGCCGCTGAACTGATTGACCGGCTCGGCTGCTGTGGTGACAGGGGTGTGGGCTGTGGCTTGTGACCACACGTGAAGGACAGGTCGTGTTTTTGCTGCAGTGGCTTTGCCAGACAGCAGGTCCGCAACATGTATTCAGGATTGTTCTGTTGAGTAGATCATTTAGTGGCCCCCAAACGTTGCAATGCTTTTCCACAGGAGCTCTGACATGGTTCCTCTTACAACACCACCTTTGAGTTACCCTTAAAACTTTTCTAACAACACATTCACAGCAGTAATAGTAGTGGCAGTAGTAGTTGTAATAGTTGCAGAAATTGTTGCAGTAAAAGGTGGGTTTGTGTATACATGTGAACATTCTGGTAGACTGCAGTGCCCTACAGAAAAAAAGAGCCAATTAGAGACCATACAGAATTAAAGGTGATACGGAATTAGAGGCAATGCAGAATTAGCAGCAATAAAGAATTAGAGGCAATACAGAATTGGAGGCAAAACAGAATTAGAGGCCATACAGAATTAGAGGCAATACAGAATTAAAGGCGATATAAAATTAGAGGCATTACAGAATTAGAGGCAATACAGAATTAAAGGTAATATGGGTTCTGCACCAAACTGCTTCAAAATGCAGTGACAGAACAGAAGAAAGCATAAAGGTTAATCAAATAATCAGTCATTACATTAATTTATTGCAAAAATAATTGTTGCAGCCCCACTAAGCAGCATGCAATGTGTCCCAGGCTTGGGGAACTTCTACACTTCACATTTTCCTGTTTTCCCTCCTTTAACATCACTAATCATCAAGCCCTGGGTGAGAGCAGGGAGGAACACCAGAGTGTGTCAAGCATATCTGGGCCTGGGCAAAGCCAAACACCAGTCAAAGTTAATGCACCAGACCAAATGAATTGAAACGCCATTAATCCGTTCTGGACCTCCAGAAAACTCTGCATTTTTTGTTTTTAAATAAGGAAAATGTGCTTTTATACATAATATTGTATGAAAACACAATACAATAGAATGTACTGTAATAAACTGGTTTATTAAGCATAATGTGTAGCATTTGCTGGTCCTCTTTTTAAAATTCTTAAACCCCAACTGGCTTTAATTGGCAGCCCGATGCCTCATTCGCCGAAGGGCCTGGGTCTGCTGCAGTTTCTGTGTAAACAGCTCAAGTCTTCTCCAGATCATCACCTCTGTTACGGACTTCCTGCGAGCTGCTTCTCCTCAACCACACTGTCAGCAGCTCCTCCATGTTCTCATGGATTGATGTTTAGAAAACATTCTGATTCGACGAGTCGACTCCACGCACACCTTGGTCATGATTTTCTAATTCATGTCAGCACTGTCCTTCACATTCACTTTCTTCGGACACATGGATAAACAAACTTTTGCAAAATAACAGCAAGCACAAAAGCTGATAACTCGAATTTTAGCTCTCAACTCAAAACAAAAAATCGGGCCAAGAGACGCTCGTATCTCGAAAAATGTTGGGACACTCGTAAGTCAAGGTACCGCTGAATTAGACACTGAATGATGGACTTTCCACATCAACTCGGGAGTTTTGATACTTTTCAGGATTAAAATTCAGGTCCTCAACTCGATTTCAAACTATGACAATATCTAGACCAATACAATACAATATTATACAGTAACCAGCACTTGTCAAACCCAAATTCCTTCAGTGTTATGAAAGTCAGCTGGGGAAAGAAGGGTGGGATTTGTCAAACTCTCCCTGGTGATGGGTTTCGGATGACTTGACAGCAGTAATACCTCAACCTCACCAACTCAGGGAAATGAAAAACAACATAAAAGACAACGAGTTTCCTCTCTTCCCTGAAACATGTTTCCTCGTCTTGTAATTAATCCGGGACACAACTGTTAATTTGCTTGATGTGCGCTTCTTATGAGCTGAGGCGGAGGCAAGCAACATGAAAACAACAACACAAACAACAGGCTTTATTTTTATCATGGGATGTTTATACAGGGACAATGTTCTCTCTCTCTCAATCTCTCTCTCTCTCTCTCTCTCTCTCTCTCCCACTTTCCCTATCACCCTCTTCTAATTTCCAGCCCCCAGCCCAGTTTCCCCCTTTTTTCAGGAAGCCCAATTCTGCATATGTTTGGTGCCTGTTGGCTGAGGCTGTGCGGTTCTTTGGCAGGATCAAAGACTGCCATCTGATCTCATAAAGCCCCGTTAAAAAGCTCAGCTCATCGATTTCCTAATAACTGTTTAGGCAATCAACCACCACAGCATTAAAAGTGCACGCATTCTGCTCCGCAAACACTCGTAAAGCAAGAGCTTCCTGTTTATATTAATGAGTAGCATCTACACAGGCATTTTGTTCCGATTCCTGCCTGCATAAGGAACTAGCTGATAAGGGCACGTGCGCGACGAGGAAGGGCTGTAGTCTGAGTGTTTTTTCTGTGGACTATGATCTTCTTGCCAAACCACTCTCCAGTTGTTCTTGGCAGATTGTATATTTATGCTCCTGGTCTTTCGCTGATCTTTTCCACATATAAAGCACACAAGAGTTGTCGGTACATTCCAGAGTTGTTGTTTCCCGAACTTTATGGGTGTGTATCCTATGTGTTGTATAAACACACACTATGCCAACAAAGTTCACTTTGACTTTGACTTACTTGAACGTGTACTTTTACTTGGACTTGATCCTCAACTAGGCGTGGTTGTTACGGTCTGGCCAGCGGCCATGGTTATACCGCTGCTTTTGTGTTTCATTCTGTTTCGGTTTGTTTTTCAGGACTTTTATTTTGATAGGTTTTCTGTTTGTGCTTGTGTCACATGTGTTTGTGTTTCACCTGTTTCTTGTTTGAGGGTTATTATGTTCTGTATTTAAGTTCTGCTTGTGTGACACTCACATTGTCTGTCCATCACTTTAGAGCACCTCGGGTTTGCACGGTTTTGCTAAAGCTGAAGTCCGTATCTAGTTTCCCTGTTTTCTTGCGGCGATTGCGCCAGGTTTTCTTTGTGTTCAGTTGAATAAACATATCAGCATGGAACTCTGGTCTGCCTCCCGGTCCGTGTTTCCAGGTAGCTCCGGGTCTGGGCTTCGCAGCCCGGCCCGTGACAGATGGACAGACCTACTACTGAAAGAACTGAGAGGCGCGAGACCCTTCCAGGTCGACGACTGGGGGGAGTTTTGTGAGGCGATGGTGAGAGGAGAGCTGAATGTGGCCCTGGTGGAGGACCTCGGCTGGGTTGAGGTCAGTGGGACCGGACTCGCGGAGGAGTCGACGGGAGGTCGGTGTCCGGGTAGCAAGTTGCGGAGCAGCGGAGAGTCGGAGAGCGAGGAGGAGGTCCAGAGCTCTCTGTGGTCCGCGTGGGCCGATTGGTCCCCGATCACGGAGGCGGAGCGTCTCTGGCTTGGCTGCGGGTGTGAGTCCTGCGGCGCGGTGGAGGCGTGGTGGTCCACGTGGGGTCCGTTGTCCGCCTGGTCCTGTGCTGGCCAGAGAAGCCGAGGACTCTTCAGGCTCGCCGCTGTTCCGGCTCGCCCCCGATCCGCCTCCCGAAGCTTCTCCGAGGAAGGTCCCGAGTGCCTCCTACCCAGCCCATGAGGGCTGGGCCACAACAACCACAGCCACCTCCCATCACGGCGGTGCTTCCCCTGCTGCCGCGGAGGGCCTCCAGGAGGCCGCCCTCCTTTCTCCAGCGGCCAAGAGGCGAAGGAGGAGGAAACGGGGAGCTTCCGTGGCCTCCTCCACTTCAACAAAAGCAGCCGCCGCACCGCGAGCGCACCCGCCGGCCACGAACATGGAGCCGCAGTGCAGCACAGAGACGCCTGGGAGGAGGCAGGCCAGGCGCTCCCACTCCACCATCAGCTCCAGGACCACAAAGAACAACTGGAGCAGCTCGCCCACGCCATCCGCAAGCTCCAGAAACACCTCCAAGACCCGACTGCTCCAGCTGGCCAATCCCCCGGGCCAGCCACCACCAGTAAGGCCCCAACTAGTAGCCTTAGCTCCCCGATTAGCCTAGCTCCAGGGTTCCTCAGCCCGAGTAGTGGGCTTGTGAGCTTTAGCTCCCTGGCTAGCCTAGTTGCTGCTTTCCCTGGCCCAGCTAGCGGGCCTACCTACACAGCCACAGTTTTCCCAGGTCCTGTTAGCGGGCCCGTAGTGGTGGCTGCAGACAGAGGCCCTGTTAGTGGGCTTGTAGAAGGGAGGGCTATAGCTGGCGGCCCGGCTAGCGGGCCTGCTAGTGAGGCTACTCAGTGTGAGGCTGCTCAGTGTGAGGCTGCTCAGTGTGTGGCTGCTCAGTGTGAGGCTGCTCAGTGTGAGGCTGCTCAGTGTGAGGCTACTCAGTGCGAGGCTACGGGTGATGTAGCCCCTGGTACTGTAGCCCCTGGTGATGTAGCTCCTGTTAGGGCAGCCCCCAGGAAAGTAGCTCCTGTAGGCCCCGCTCCTGTAGGCCCCGCTCCTACCATCCCAGACTCCACTAGCCTAGAGGCCCCAGTCTGTCCCATGGCCCCTGAAGTACCCTGGTTGATAGGTTTCCTGGGGGGGCTAGTGACCATTTTCCAGGACATTGAGGAGGTAGAAAGGGCAAATAAAGACAGAAAAATACCTATGCATTTTTTGGGGGGGCGTATGGAGCTAGGGCAGGGCAGGGGGGGGCCGGAGGGGGTTAGTGTAGTGTGCCAGGCCCCCCTTGAACACCTAGAGGGGCCCGTCCAGTCTCCCGGAGGGGACTGTCTGCCTACCTGCCTGCCTGCCAGCGAGGGGCCCGTCCAGTCTCCCGGAGGGGGCTGTCTGCCTGCCTGCACGCCTGCCAGCGAGGGGCCCGTCCAGTCTCCCGGAGGGGACTGCCTGCCTGCCAGCGAGGGGCCCGTCCAGTCTCCCGGAGGGGACTACCTGCCTGCCTGCATGCCTGCCAGCGAGGGGCCCGTCCAGCCTCCCGCAGGGGCCTGCCTGCCTGCCGGCTTGCCTGCCAGTGAGGGGCCCATGGAGGGGCCCGTCCAGCCTCCCAGAGGGGGCTGCCTGCCTGTCAGCATGGGGCCCGTGGTGGGGCCTGTCCAGTCTACCGTAGGGGGCTGCCTGCCTGTCTGGTGGGGGTGCTCGATAAGGCTCTGGTGGCGGAGCCTGGACTCATGGACAGAGAGCATCCTGCCGGCCGAAGTCCTGCCAGGTGGTGGTGACGCCACCACAGTGACTGAGGGGTTTCTCAGAGAGGGACACAGACTGTGGGACAAGGACAACGTCCTGCAGTCCACGTCTGCGTCACCCGGGCTGAGAGAAAGCCAGCCCGGCCACATGGACAATGGGGGAGAGACGCAGAGGAGAGTGGGGCCGTTGTCCTTGTCCCCGCCGTCCCCCACCCGCCCTTTTGGGGCTTTTTGTTGACTTTGGTGTTGCCTGTTTTTTGGGCTTAGCCGCCCCGGAGTTGCGGCCTTGAGGGGGTGGTACTGTCACGGTTCTGTCAGTGGCCGGTCAGGGCCACTGCTTTTCTGTTCATGTTTTAGGACCTTTATTTTGAATTATTGTTTACGCTTGTGTCACGTGTCCTTCACCTGCCTTGAGTTCTGTTCTGTGATTTAGTTCCGTATATATAGTCTGTGTCTGTTAGTTTACCCTCATGTGTCCATCGCCTCATTATCCCTGCCTGTTTCCTGCCTTCTAGACCTGTTTATGTTTCTGGCGGCCCTCGTGCCCTTTTCTGTTGTTTATTTTTGTAAATAAAGTTTTCTCAGCATGGACGTCTGCCTGCCGGCCTGTTTCATGCCTCGAGGTAAATCAGAGTCTGGGGCTCGCGCTCCAGACTCTGACACAAACGTTACCAGCAGAATCACTGTTTAATTACATCTCCGTCTCTAGGGGGCACCAATAATATGTTTCATCTTCACCTTCCACCAAACCCCCATATCACAGAGAGAAAGTGCTCTGCAATCTGTGAATCCCTCCTTATAATTCTTGCAAATGTGTGATGGAATGGAGGAAAAATACACCTTAAAATGATACAGCAAAAAAGTGTAGCCTTTAAAGGGTTAACAGCTAATTGACATAATGAACATGGTCATTTTGACAACTACTGCGGGCGTTTTCGGTTGTAAGGAGGCATTTTGTCAACTGTTACAAATATTTTTGTGTTGTTAAGAGGGTGGGGGGTAGTTTTGCTAATCTGTGTGGCGGTTCATTCTGTCGGGGGGTCATTATGGCAACTGTTGTGTACATTTTTGTCTTGTTGGGGGTGGGGGGGGAGTCTGGTTTTGTCAACAATTGTAGGCATTTTAATTTTGCTTATTGTTTTTGTGTGGTTTATGTTTTTTTCATGGCAGTAAAGTTTTAGGTGTGGTGGGCTGCCACTGACAAACATTACCAGCAGAAACAGTTTTATATCATCATTGCACACTAGGGGCCGGGGGAATAGTTTTGACCAATATTTCCCCTCCACCTTCCATCACCTCCATCATTCACCACCTTTGTCTTTCACTGGTTGTTTTGTTTGTGCTGTTTACGTTCCGTTAGGGGGGTTGTTTTCTCAACAAATTTGGCCTTTATCATTTTGTTAAAGGGGCTTAGGTTTGTTTTGTTTTGTTTTCATGCTTTTGATTTTATTCATTTATTTTTTTTCTCATATTTTTGGTGTGTTGGGCCGCCACAGGCAAATGTTACCAGTAAAACCATGGTCCGATTACATCACCGTCTCCGGGGGTGGGAGAGGTTGTTTTAACCAATAATAGCATGGTTCACCTCAACCTTCCACCATCTCCATCTATCACTGAGAGACAATGCTCTGCTATCTGAGATGTAGCCTGATGGCTCTTGCAAGTATGTGATGTTGTGGACAAAAAAGTCTCATTAACTTTGCCTTAAAATGCAAATCAAATCCAAAACAACTGCAGAACAGGCATATTCACCTGGCCCTTTCGAAATTTATAGTAAATCAGTGTGTGATTTGTTTGATATAATAACATTTTTTTGGATCATGATTGGCTGGTAGGTTTTCTGCTCTGTTGTATAAAATTAGCCAATCCGAGCACAGAAATTGCCGTATTATTAGCCAATCGCATCCGAAAGAGGCAGGATTTGTCAGAAAATGTGTTAAAAAAGCAGAGCAGAGCTGGCCGTAACGAAAGAAAAACTGGTCACACACACAGCGAGGGGAGAATCTTTGTAGTTGAAGCTTGGTGATGTATCTACTCTAACAACTTTAACGATCAGAGTTCTTGCTTAGAACCAGATGCCGTTAAAACGGCTAGCAAAGCCCCAACCCACACACATGATAGTCTGGACAGCACAGTCTGAACCCCCAGTGATTTTCATATCCGGCCCACTTGCTATTGAAGTTGAATAGCCCTGCTTTAGAGGGTTAATGGCTAATCAAAAGGTTTTATATCCTTTTACAACTGACCCTATGTGTCAGAAACTGAGGTTTCTTCAGAGCGAGTGGCGGTGTGGAGGGTTAGTGCTGCAGGGTTCAGGAAGAGTTTACAGTGAGCTTCTGAGCTCACCTCACAGATGCTGGACACGCCTGACAGCATCGGCGGGAATCCTGGGGAAATTGGCTTTGACAGAGCAAGCTGCACATTCCTGGAAATAGCAGCTGCTCTGACATGTTTTTTTTCTTCTAGCGACGATATTGATCCCTCGCACCTGCTCATCAAACAAATACCTGTTTCAGCTTCCAAACTTCACAGCATCATCTAACTTCTATCAAACGACAACACTCATTAACTCACTCTCTCAGTATCATCCATGCTAGGAGTATCATCTGCTGAAAAGACAGCATATCTTTGGCAAAACCTCTTCTTTTGCATATGGTCATGTTATACAGTCCTGTGAAAAAGTCTTAAGAATCTATGCAAATTGTTTGAAGTCACTTTTCTCAGCATGTGATAATTAATGTGTCTGTCTGCCAGCAAAGTTAACGAATTGCACCACAGATAAGTTTCTTCAACAGTTATGTAACCCGAATGTTGTTGTAAGTGGAAACACACCCTAGCCTCAGTCACTTACCGATTCTAACACACCTGTAAAATCATAAAAACACAACTAAGCCACAGAAAAAAGAAAACTCCCTCACTCATACTCTGTGTTACTGCGTATTGTCGACACTGTTGTAACTCAAGGACCCCCTGTACAGACAAACAAGAAAGCTATGAAAGTATCAAGATTTCTTCTTTGTGCAACAGTAGTTGATACTGTGAGAGCTGGTGAGGAGAACACAGGTTCGGTTCCAGGCTCCTCCTCGGTTCCTCCAGCCATTGTTTGGATGGAGAAACTCCATCAGCAGCTCCTGATTTAATTTAATGAAGGACTGATTGAGTCAAACCAGGTTTCTGATGAAACTACAATAATACTGAACTTCCACAAGAACTCAGTGGTCTACTGATCTGAAATACTACTTATTTAAACAGTTTTTGAATATTATGATAGCAAGACTATTGCACAGTACCATAAAAGTGCAAACAAAAACTGGGGCATAGTCCAATTTTCCACTGTCCACTTGGTAGATCTCTAACCATCATATGATGCTACCAGACTGGTAGGGTGAACCGCTGAACGCCACTGGAGTTCAAGACACTTGGAGGAGAACACTAACTGCTAATTCTGTTAATAGAAGACATGTGCATGGGCTAACACAGCATTGATGTGGGTAATATAAGTTTGCAGTGACCACAGTTACTGTTTTCTGGCTGAATTTAAGAGATATAAAATGAGACAGTACAAAAGTTATGAGACCAAGCTGATTCAGTGGTCACCGACCCTGGTCATGAAGATCTGTCTTCCTGAGAAGTTGGCAACGGCTGCTGTTCCTAATGAACTTCTTCAGAAGTCCCTGATTGGCGAAACATGGCAGGAAAGTAAATCTTTGTGAGAAGGGTTGGGGACCAGGGTGAGGATGTGCATTTATTTTCATTAAAAATAAAATGTGTCATTTGATGAGGTGTACTCAGACCACATAAACTGAAACCATCTAAATGTGTCTGTTTGTGGGAAGGTCACTTCAAAAGCATTGTCCTTGAAGTTCTTCTGGATCTCCTGAGGCTAACGTGAACTTCTCCTCCACTCTACATGATTATCTCTATGGCAACTATTTGTTTTCCTCTGTTTACTCAGGCGACTCACCCTTCTGGACGACGTGTCCTGTCACCGAGCGAGGCCTGTCAGCTGAGGATCCACCCTTTCGTCTTTTAGCCGCCAGCTTTTCTTTCATCTATTTTTCATGCTCTCCTCCATCCATGATATGCCAGAGCTTTTCAGCTCACCATTCCTGCTCTGCGTATGCGTTGACAGGAGGAGAGCGGGGATATTATTAGGGGCAAGCATGGTCAACAACATGCTTTCTGCACATCCTTCAAAAGCTTTCGTTTTTCTTCCCAGTGCTGTAATAAAAATAAGCATTTTCTTTTGGCACACATGCACATTCTGGCACCCACAACAGTAAACAAAGCTGGTGGTCTTGCATTGTAACCCCTTGTTTTTATGTACATTCCAATCTGTTAAGTTGTTAAACCAAAAAATAGTAAGTGTGTTTTGAAAGGTGCAGAAGTGTGTTCTCTATAGAGGATATGTCTTTACCCAATGGAAGACAGGCAGGCAGGCAGGCGTCCATTTCTGTGCTCTCTTTATTAAAGCAAAACATAACGAAAACAAAACCTGGCACAAGGGCCGATTCAGGTATAAACAGACATGAGATGTGAGGGCCGATGGGCCGATGCCTACGGTCCATCTAACTGGAACTTAAACAAAACACAAAACACCTGAAACCGAGAGACACGACATAAACCATACATGAACGTCAAAATAAAAGCTGGAGTGGCAAGGCCCCAAAACAGGAACAACAAACAAAGAAAAAACACGAGGGAGTGAGGGCGGGGGACGGCGGCGGCAAGGACAGCGTCCCTGCTCACCCCTCTCGTTGTTTCCCCCTAGTCCTGGGCGATGCGGGTGAGAACCCCTGGATGCCTTCCTGGTCCAGAGGTCTGGGTCCATCACTGAGGAACCCCTCAGTGTTAGTGGAGGCCGTGCCACCACCAGGGAGACCCTTGGCTGGCAAGGTGCTCTTAGTCCCAAAGTTCGGGCTTTGTGTCCCCAGCCCTCTTGAGCACCCTGCAGTCAGGCCCGAGACCCTCTCCGCAGGCCTCATCCTGACTCTCCTCGAGCCCTCTGCTGAAGTCCGGCATGTAGGCCCCTCCGTGGGCCTCGTCCAGGCTCTCTCCCAGCCCAGTCGAGCATGCCTGCTCCAGTCCGCCACTAATGGGTCTCTCCCTAGCCTGTTTGCTGGGGGGTTATGCCGTGGTGCTGGTGTGGGTGGCTGCTCTGGGGAGGGCAGCTGGTGTTGTTCGGGTCTGGGAGGAGGGTGACAAAATTGGGGCGCTGGTACAGGACGCACTCGCGCAGTGTCAGCTCCTCGGCCTTGTACCGCACCAGCCTCGCCTTCTGGTTCTGCGCCAGCCTCGCCTTCTGGTTCCGTGCCGGCCTCGCCTTCTGGCTCCTTGCTGGCCTCGCCTTCTGGCTCCTCGCCCGCCTCACCTTCTGGCTCCTCGCCGACCTCGCCTTTTGGCTCCTCACCTTTTGGCTCCTTGCCGGTCGCGCATTCTGGATCGGCGCTGGCCGCGCACCTTGACTCCGCGCCGGCCGCGCACTCTGGTCTCGCGCCGACCGCGCTGACTTGCTCCGAGCCAGCTGCACTCACCTGCCGTTTCCCCACGAGAACTCCACCTTTCAGCCCCGCCCTCGCAAGCTGGGAGTGAGGCTTGCTGAACCCACCGAGGGTGAGCCTCTGGAGGCGAGTCAGGGACAAGCCGGAGCAGTGGAGTGCCGGAGGAAGCCCCAGGCTTCCCGAGCAGCTGAGGACCGAGTGGACGACGGACCCTACATGAACCCCCACATCTCCGTCTACGACGGACCACAGATCTCCCGTCTCGCTTGTAGGTGAGCCTGTACGGGAGCTCATCTGTGGCCGAGTCAGAGACGTGGGGATCCACAAAGCGCTCCGGACCCAGCATCGGGGATCCGTCGATACACCCATACCACCAGGAGCACTGGTCCTCGTCACTGTCCTCCGATGTGCCTCTTTGGTTGGGATCGGTCCATTACCCCATGGAAGACAGGCAGGCAGGCAGGCAGGCAGGCATCCATTTCTGTGCTCTCTTTATTAAAGCAAAACATAGCGAAAACAAAACCTGGCACAAGGGCCGATTCAGGAATAAACAGGCATGAGATGTGAGGGACGATGCCCATCTAACTGGACACAGGACACAGACAGGACACAGACAGAAAACCAATCACTGAACATAATCACTAAGCTGAACACAAAACACCTGAAACCGAGAGACACAACACAAACCATACATGAATGTCAAAATAAAAGCCCCAAAAACAAAACCAAAACAGTGGCCCTTACTTGTGACATTGTTATTAACAGAATTGGCATTTAGTGGTCTCCTCCAAGCGTGTTGAACTCCAGCGGTATTAAATCACTATAAAACATAAAAGGTATTTTATTGAGCATATCTTACAAGCACATTCCATAATGAATTAATTTCTAAATCCCAAGAAAAAATACAGTACTGTGCAAATGTCTTAGGCACATAAGAAAATTATACTTAAAAGCTGTTTACTATGGAGCAGAAGTGTTATGGTAGTGTCAAATTTACTTGCGTGGCTTACCTACTCTCTTGTGTCTCTCACGTCTGAGTTCTTCCACCACGCTACACGTTGGCTCAGTTCACTGTTCGTTCTGCCTTTCACTGTGACAGAATGTCTGTGTCCTGGAGCCTCGAGGAGAAGCAACAGCTGTGCGAGCTGGTCTCTCAGCAGATGAATGAGATAGGGACCATGAAGCAGGAAGTGGTGAACCTCAGCTGAGGTCACCAACCTGTGACAGACCCTAGATCAGCTGTCAGCTGGGGGATCTAGCACTCCACCAGCCGCTTCTCCATCCCCCGTAGCTCAGCTGCCTCCTCCACTTCCCAAGATTGCTCTACCAGACAAATGGAACGGGAAGGAATGGAAGTGTGAGGTTTTCTTGACTAATCTGGACCTCTTATTTGAGTTTCAGGAACAACGCTACCCCTCAGACTGGAGCCGGATTGCCCTCCTCACTTCCCTCCTTACTGGGCAGGCAGCAGAGTGGGCTGCGGCGGTCCTTTGCTTGGACAGCGACACCGCCCACTCCTATAGGGAGTTTACTAAACAGCTTAAGGCTGCCTTTCAACATCCTGAGAGCGAGGTGGTGGTGGATTCTCGTCTTTACCACCTTCGCCAAGGAGACCGCCCAGTGAGCCAGTATACAACGGACTTCAGGACATTCGCCGTGCAGACGTCATGGAGCGATTCCACGCTCCGCACGGCTTATTACGAGAGCTTCCTGTTACCCTGGAGATACAAATGTGTTTACGAGTGGATCTACGGCTCGCCTCCACGCCGAAGCCCAGTTCTCGGCCCCGTTTCTCTGAACCTTCCTTCATCGGCTCTGACTCACCGGGCTCCACCACCCGCCTCAGAGGCCCACTCATCCGGAGCCAGGGAACCCATGCAGTTAGGGTGCACCTCCCTGGCGGCAGCGTAGAAGGAGAGATGGTTCTGCGAAGGCCTCTGTGCCTATTGCGCCTCCCCTGACCACCATTGTACCATCTGCCCTCTTCGGCCGGGAAACGGGCAGACCAAGTGAAGAGGGGGAGGAATTTGCTTGGTCCGTATAGAGACCTGGCAGGGGCTTTCAGCAAAATGGAAGCTACCAAACTGTCACCCCATCGCCCTTATGACCTGGTGATCAAGCTCTTGCCGGGCTCGGTACCGCCCCGTGGTCACCTCTATTCCCTCACTAAAGAGGACCAGAAGGCGATGGTTGAGTACATCACTGAGGGGCTCCATCAGGGAACCATCCGCCCCTCTAAATCCCCTGCGGCCGCGGGGTTCTTTTTCGTTAAGAAGAAAGACGGGGGCCTCCGTCCCTGCGTCGATTATCGGGGGCTGAATGACATCAAGAATTGTCATCCGCTTCCGCTCATTAATACCGCCCTGGACTCTCTTTCTGGTGCCACCATCTTCACCAAGTTGGACCATCGGAGTGCTTACAACCTCGTCTGCATCAGAGAGGGAGATGAGTGGAAGACGGCCTTCATAACCCCCACCAGCCACTATGAGCCCTTTCGGGTTATGTAACAGCCCCTCGGCCTTTCAACAGTTCATTTTTGACGTCCTACGCGACATGCTAGGTAAATGGGTCTTTGCCTACTTGGACGACATCTTAATCTACTCACGCAACACAGAGGAGCACACCCAGCATGTCAGGGCAGTATTAAAGAAGTTGCTGGCCCATCAACTGTTTTTATTTTTAAATTATTCCTAAATGCCATAGTAAAAAATCTCTGTATTGGGTCCAGACATAGTATGATAGCTACTGAACTGACCTGCAGTGGTTTGGTGATGGCCTTATCTAGGGATTTAGGGATTTCATCCTATATTAAAC
>JBBPDC010000141.1:3868537-3891052 GCA_037974485.1 Hemigrammopetersius urotaenia
GGAAGTCAGTGTTCTATTTATTTAGATACGGGCAGATTAAGTTGAAAAACATCAATAATATTTTTCTTTCTTGGTCTTATATGAAAGAAAAGGTCTTCAAAATTAATCTCCATCATGGAAATAATTGTGAAAATGTACTTAAATGGCTATGTAAGTTGAGTTGCAGCTCTCAAATCTAACAAAAATATGAATTATTTGATAAGTTTTTAATACAAATTTGGAAATAATTCAAGCTTCAGTCTGATTTAATGTATTTTTCTAACTATCTAAATGTCTGTAGTAAAATTTTTGTTGTTGAATACTGGGTGCATCTCTTTGGATGCTATGGATTGTTAAAGATATCAACAAAAACTGACAAAAAGTTGGAAAATGGTGCTGCGATACCATCCTTCAAACGATTGTAACCTGACAACCATTTAAGACACAGCTTTGACCAAGACATCATTTTAAAGCTTATTTTACATTTTGTGTCACTGTATATATGTATATATATGTATATACTTTGTGTCATATATATATGTATATATTGTATGTCATATATTGGTTTCCTTTTAAGATATAATGATGTGTTTTGAAGGCTTAAAGTTCTTCCCAAGTGGGTGCTATTACCACTCAAATTGCAGCTTTTGCGTGCATCAGTAGCAAAGAAATACCCCACGGCAACAGAGCAGCAGGATCTCTATAATGCTTGTCTGTCTGCAGTTACAAATTGTTTATTTATAAAGGAAACTAAGAAAAATACAACAAACCTACACCAGGTGAGAATGCAGTACAGCATGATAAGCCCTGCAGATGTAAACAGGCTCCAGTACACCTCCAATTCATATTAACATTTGGTTATTTATTAAGGATTACAGTAAACAGTCATACAGATCATGTTACTTATCACAGTGCTCTATTAAATGTTAAAGCGGGGGCTGATAAATCTGCTCCCTGGCTATGGAACTCACTCCCACCCACAGTTAGGAATTTAGACTCACTTCCCTTATTCAAGAGTAATCTCAAAACCCATCTTTTCAGACAGACTTACTCACTTTAGTACACATCTTAATCGCTAGTGAATTTTACTCATATGATTTAATTATTTTATTTTATTTTATTTTATTATTTCTAATACTGCTTATTGTCTATGTCTATTGTCTATTGTCTATGCTTTTTGTCTTGCCTATGCTCTGTAAGGTGACCTTGGGTATTAGAAAAGCGCCCACAAATAAAATGTATTATTGTTATTATTATTATTATTATTACTATTATTATTATTATTATTTTGTGGCTAATTAACAGTATTACCTTCAAAGGATCATAAGAAGTAATAATGAGCTAAGATGGGGCTGATTTACATCTAGCCCAAGCAGCAGATTTACACAGGCATTCAGAAATTTTACGATACTGGACTTACACTCAAATATGTCCTTTCAATTTTGTTGACACCGAGCTTCAGTGTAAAATACAACCAGTAGCTGGACAACTTAACTGTTTGCCTGCTGTCGCTGGGATCTCAAGGTGGTATGAAATGCAGCAGTGTGTGAATTGTTGCTAGATGTTATTAGCTATTCTTTATTGATTTGTTATAATGACCAGCTACGACTGGTTTAGTTAACATGCCCTTAAGCTGGTCGATCTTGTAAATCGGATTGTTATTTTCTTTGATTTTTAATCATAATAATTCTTTGGCTTGAATAAGAAGCAGTTAAATCACTTGTTACCACAGAAAGTGCAGTTTTTTCAGGTTAATGTGGCAAAAGTTTTTTCAATGACGTTTTCAATGGCCTTGAAGTATCCACCCTTGTTTCTTTGCATGTCACCTTGCTCACTAAAGAGGGGCTTATGTTGATGAGCTGTCCCAGCAGAGTGGCTCATGTCTGGGCCTTGAAGTCTAGGCCACCAGGGGGGTCCTGTGAAAGGTGTGATCCGTAGCGGCAAGGCGTGTGTGTGTGTTGGTGCTTTTCATTTAGCGGACTGGCTGTGACAAGGCCTCTGCCCCAGATAAGGTGTACAGAGCCTCTTTTACTGGTGAAATCTATTCTCACATTTGCCTCAGGGGCGAGTGGACTGTAACAGAATTTTTCAGGCCCTCTGGGTGCAACCACAAAGCAGAGAATAAATGGTGAAGGTGGCAGGGCCGGACAGAAAAATCAATGCCTGTTTATACAGACATGACAGTGGTGTAGCCCCCGCGATGGGCCGCCTGCTCACACTCCTCCACATGGATGCTTTATTTCTTTCTGAGCAAACACACTCCTCTAACCTCAGCAAAGAGGCCAGGACAGGCTAGCCTTCTGCTGATGTCTCTCTCTCTCTCTCTCTCTCTCTCTCTCTCTCTCAGATTCACATCTATACCCAGCTGCCTGTGATAGAGGGCTGCCTGTTAGAACCACAAAATATTGCTTAGAATTACTTATCATTTTATTATTAAGCTGTTATATTAACAGTTGTATAATAATAATAATAATAATAATAATAATAATAATAATAATAATAATAATAATGATAATAATAATAATAATAATGATAATAATAATAATAATAATAAGAAGAAGAAGAAGAAGAAGAAGAAGAAGAAAACGAAGAAGAAGAAGAAGAAGAAGAAGAAGAAGAAGAAGAAGAAAACGAAGAAGAAAACGAAGAGGAAGAAGTATAATTTTTGTAAGATGTTTTATTTTTTATTATTTATTGTTAATGATTTTAATTGTTATATAACATTTTATTATTGCTGCTCTACTTTTGGTCAAAAAGAAATTCTCTTTTTAACAGTCATAGTTAATTTATACATACATTTTTGTAACTTTTGAATGGCAGACCAATTTGGCTCAAATTTCACTTATTCATCAATTCACTCAGTCATTCATTCACTCACTCTGTAACTCATTCACTCACCCATTCATAACTGCACTTACTCATTCTCTTACTCATTCACTCACACATTCACTCACTCATTCTCTCACTCAGTCACTCAGTCATTCATTCTCTCTCATTCACTCACTCAGTCATTCATTCTCTCTCATTCACTCACTCAGTCACTCACTCATTCACTCACTCATTCACTCACTCACTCACTCACTCAGTCACTCACTCAGTCACTCACTCATTCACTCAGTCATTCACTCAGTCACTCACTCAGTCACTCACTCATTCACTCACTCAGTCACTCAGTCATTCATTCTCTCACTCATTCACTCACTCAGTCACTCACTCATTCACTCACTCACTCAGTCACTCACTCATTCACTCACTCATTCACTCACTCATTCACTCACTCAGTCACTCACTCATTCACTCACTCAGTCACTCACTCATTCACTCACTCACTCACTCAGTCACTCACTCATTCACTCACTCAGTCACTCACTCACTCAGTCACTCACTCATTCACTCACTCACTCAGTCACTCACTAACTCAGTCACTCACTCACTCACTCACTCACTCACTCACTCACTCACTCACTCACTCATTCATTCACTCACTCACTCAGTCACCCATACACTTACCCATTCACTACCACATTTACTCATTCTCTTACTCACTTATTCACTCATTCACTCAGTCAGTCACTCAGGCACTCACTCATTCACAGAAGAAGAAGAAGAAGAAGAAGAAGAAGAAGAAGAAGAAGAAGAAGAAGAAGAAGAGGAAGAAGAAGAAGAAGAAGAAGAAGAAGAAGAAGAAGAAGAAGACGATGAATTCACACTGTAAGATGTTTTAAAGAATATGTGAAGCCAATTGACACATAATATATAAAATATTATGATTGTAATTGTGCATTTACACGTATGTCTCTCTGCTATTTACAGCCACATCTGGCTATAAATGTCATTGTAGATAACTGCACATGTGTGGAGTGTTAAGTCACCCATACTGAAAAATGTGAAACAAACATCTGGATCACTTCATATGCATTTGATGTGATAAAAATATGCTTTTATTACATTAATAACAAGTAATGTTTTTACAAAAATGCAAGAGTTTACGTAAAAATGTAAGAAATCCACCACCCAATTCTGAAATCAGAGGTAAAACAGTGTACACGTTGAAGCCGAAGATGAAGATGTGGGGGACTGGAATCATTCCTTTTTACATTTATCAGTAGCCAAATTGGTTTTGTGTAAAAAATTATTCTTTTGAGCTGATTTTGGGTCAGTGTTATACTGATGACCTGTTTGTCCAATCGCAGCCCTGAGGAATGCAGATGTAATGGGTGAAGGTGCACCGGAGCTGTGTTAGTTAGATCTAATGCCCCGCTGTAGTAAATGCGTCTCTAAATGCATCTGAGCAGTGATGCAATACCAGGCAGGCCCGCCATAATTAGGCTTTTTATTTTCATTTGTTTAGTGTTCCATCATTCTGCGGCGCAGGGCGGCGGCCCAGTCTGTACACGCAGGACTGTTCTGTCTCACTCTGATGACTCTAGTGTGAGTGTGTGTGTGTGCATGTGTGTGTGTGTGTTTAATGTGGAAGCTTGCATGCGTGTTGTGTAGAAGGTCATTTTAAATACAGAAGTGCATGTTTCTATACAGTACAGCTGTGAGGAGCAATCTGTACCTTCTAATGCAGATTTTCTGCTAATGAAGCATCACAACATGTTCCATATAAATGCTCCATAATGATAGTTTTGTATAAATAACAAAAAATAAATAGAAGCGTTTCTATTTATTTTGAAAATGTTAAGAAAATATAGGTAAAATATAGGTGTTATCTTGATGAAAAGTGCTGCTGTGCTTTTGCTAAAAATGAACTGTCATAATTCATTTATGACCAGTTGGGCTCAAATTTCACTTTCACCCACTCTCTCACTCATTCACTCACTCGTTCACTCACCCATCCACTACCTCATTCACTCACTCCTTCACTTATTCAGTCATTCATGTATTCACTCACCCACTTATTTGCTTATTCTCTCACTCACTCATTTACTCACTCACTCACTCACTCACTCGATCATTCATGTATTCACTTAATTATTTACTCACTAGCTATCTTATTAATGTATTCACTCACTCACTCTCATTCACTCACTCACTCGCATACTCAGTATTTCATTCACTCACTCACTCACTCCTGTACTCACTCACTCTCATTTACCCACTCACTCTCTCTCCTTCACTCACATCACTCATTCACTCACTCACTCACTCATATATGTATTCACTCACCCACTTATTTGCCTATTCTGTCACTCACGTGAAGTTTGAGATACTTGATGTTTAAACAGCCCATCTCCTATATTTTATTTTTTATCCCTTGAGGTGTTTTTGTGCATGGAAGACATTTCTATGTCTATGATTTGAGGCCTTACCACTTCCAGAACTAAATGACAGATTTTTGTTTTAATTAATCCCTAATTACTACGTAGATACATATTAACTGCGACTGTGACTGCAACTACTAGTGATGTATTTACTGTTACAGGTGGATTGCAGTACAATATTTACATGTAATTGGTAACTTCAGTTTGTACTTGTGTAATGTGTCCTTATGTACTCACAAGAGTAACAACCGAAACTGATAATCGTGTGTAATTCCATAAACTGCCCTACTGTAATCCTGCTTTACCAGTGAACACATCACACACAGTTACATTGATGTCACCTGCATTATTAATGTGAAACATAATATACACAGTAATTAGTGATGCTTAATATAAAGTGGGACTAACGTATCTCCTCGTCTATGTTCAAACACAAATTGGGTATAGATTAAGGTAGTTGACTAGTCGACTTCAGAGGCACGAGTCGACGCCCCCTGACAGAAGTCGACTAGTCGTGTGTTTTGTTCCTCTTTCTGCCCTCGCTTGTGCACACAATGCAATCTCTGCCTCTGATTGGCTGATGTTGACACACATTCCTTAGTTTAACCAATTATTATAGTCCCTTCATAAAAGGGGCGGTACCGCTGGCGCGAGGGGAATCTAAACACAAGCCCACAACAAAGCGAGAGACACGCAGCAGAGAAGACAGACACACATCACATGTGCGGAGATCCTTCACTCTAGACACACAAACAGCACAGAGACCTGCAGAACCTGCAAGTCGGTGTTAAAGTACAGTAACAGAACCGGCGTTCTGCATCTGAAACAGCTCCGCGAGCTAACATGGCTAATGCTAGCACTGCAGAGAGTCGTCCTGCCATGGCTTAAACTGTTCCCACTCACAGTTCTACACTTACATGATAACGTCATTAAACAACTGACTTCGACTTTGTTGACGGATAGGTCGACTTGAAAAAATCTGAAGTCATTAATGCCCTGATATAGATAGAAAGATTGGAACCTGCATGTTTCTCAGAATTTCTCTAACACACAGAATACGCAGAATTACGTGCTTTTACAAACCCTGGTAATAGCAGCGAGGCGTAATAACTGAATAATAATTGAGTTTCTGTTTGAAATCAGTATTAATAGCATACCAGACAGCATTTCATAATTTCTCGCTATCCCGGTGCGTCCAGATGAGATTGTTGTTGATGTTGTGGTAATTTGCTGGTGTGTGTACTCGGCTGCGTGTGTGTATTTGGGCCTGGTGTCTGCGTGCGCGCGTGCGCCCGCTGTGAACTCGGAGGGTCATTTGTAACTCATTGTGATTTATGGTTGTCTGAGATGAACAAATGGCTCTCCAGCAGTAAGCAGTCAGTCCCCGCAGCTTCTCTCATCACGGGGCTGAGTGGGAGGGGAGTGGTGGGGGGTTGTTGGTGGGAGACAGCTCTCTGTCTTCAGTTCCTGCAATTGATTTCCTCATTGCTTCAATTTGTCCCTTAATCTACTGATATGTTGATAAATTTTTTCACACTTTGTCAATTAATTTTTGTGAAAAATGAGGACCCGCGAACGGCGCCGGGCATCAATACGGGGCGGGTGGCGATTCGGTGACAAAATTAAGTGATAAAATTAATTGTCCTCCATTCCCTTTCCTGGGAAAACAGAACTAATGAGAGCAGCAATTAAAGATGCATGTGCTCTCCTTGGGGGGAACGGTTAAAAAAAATGGCTTGGAAAAAAAACTATAAAAATATGAGAAAAGGCAGTTTCTCGTCCAGGATTCGCAGGAGTGGCGCTCCTGCTTTTTGTTAATGTCAGCAAGAGACAGGAGAGAGAAGAAAGGACACAAGGACACACTCCTCTTAAAGCACTGAGTGTGATTTAAATCCCAGCTCGAAAAACCCCAGTCCACAGTTTTCTATTAAAGACACTGTGTTGCTTTTTGCTTTTACCAGCATTCTCTTTTGTTTGCAGCTGTCTGGGGTGATTTGGGCAGATGGGACAATGTACATCAATTCTGGTGTCAAGTCGAGGGAACCTTGTGCCACATACACTCACTAACGGCACTAAATTCTTCCTATAAATAATGTACAGTCTTATGCAAAGGTCTGGGCACTCCTCATCAAATCACATTGTCCCTATCAAAATATGTACATAATCACTACAGGAAACATATTTTAATGCACAATTGATTATTATTTGCTGAATTTATCTTATTGTGGCCTTTGCAAAAGTTGTTTATATTTCATGCTTAATATTTTTTTTATTTGTTAAACAGAAAATAAATGGATATTGTGCACAAAAATGGTGTTAAAGACTACTACACAACATATTGTGGCCAATTACTGTTGTAATATCCACTTGTACAGTTTTGTAATTGAGGAAGGTGAAAAATATCCCTAAAACTTAAACATGCTACAGACAAAATTCTGCTGGACAGCAAATGCCATATTTAAAAGTTGGCACAAGCTGATAGATGTTGTCCTATGTGTGTTTTTTACTGGTGATAAAGCCATCAGTTCAGTTTGTTGCAGTTTTTATTCCACAAACTAAATTGAAAGTAAAAAGTACCAAAACAATATACATATACTGTATAATATACAGTAAACCCCTGCTTTTTGTGGGGATTATGTTCCCACTTAAAGTGAAAACCATGTTGTGATGCCTTTTTGATAGTGTAAACCCTAAATATGCCCCCAAATATGCTCCAAAAACACTTTAATATCATTTTAAACTCAGTTTAATACATTACCCTTAAAGAAAATGTAAAGAGATACCCCTATCTGTACTGTACAGTTTACACTGAACGGCTGTCTCTCGCAGTGCTAGAATGTAAATAGCGATGTTATCCCTGTATAGACTGGACTGGAATTCATGCAGTGCCTTTCTTTGGTATAAGCAGGTAAATACAGTAATAAATTCATTTAATTTACTGTAATACAAATACAGGCTTTAAGAAGAACAAAATGAAAAACACGAGAAAACTTGAGGGAAATGCTGGACTGCAGCTGCTTCAAAGGGCAGCAACCAATCAGCAGCAGGGAGAAATAAATAATGCACTCCGATTGGCTGAGTACAGCAGTATTTCATTGTCCCAAGAGGTTTCTTTGTGTTTCTCTTCACAGGACCAAAACATTTATAGTTATTTTATATGGAAATGTAGCTGAATTTATGATTTTTCCCATTGAAGACAGGCAGGCAGGCAGGCGTCCATCACTGTGCTCTCTTTATTAACAAACATGAAAAACGTGATATGGGTACTAAGGGTGATGGACCGATACAGAGGTCCACACAGACTGAACTGAAATACACGGACAGACCCAGAAAGAAACCAATCACAAAGCATAATCACTAAACTAAACACAAGACACAAACATGCACAAAATACCAAAATAAAAGCCCCAAAAACCAAACCAAAACAGTGGCCCCTACCGGCCACTGGCCGAGCCGTTACATTATGTTAATATTTCTGTTACAAAATTAGTAAAGTTTATTTTTCTTAATTATTTAACACTTAAATATATGAAAATGCATCATCACAAAAAAAGCTGTGACGTCTGGGCCTCGTCCGCCACGCCCCTCATCTTCATGCTGGTTGTTTATGTTTGGGTGCGGTGCTTAGCAACCCAGCACAGGACAAGCGGGTGTAGCGGACTAGGCCTGGACAGCCAATTATTAGTTTGGTTCTATATATAGAGCGGTTCTCCTGTAAAATGGTGATTCCCATACAGAAAAATAAAAAGTACCTCTACTTTCTACAGAATTTTTATTCTCATATTCAGATTAAAACTAGCATTGGAAGCTGGTGGTGTTACATGTGGAATAAAGCTAGTCCACAATAAGAACATCATCCCAGCTGTGAAACATGCTGGTGGTAGTGTGGTAGTGAATGCACACTGAAAGACTGATCTTAGCTATAGGAAACATTTGGTTTTCTAAAAGCACTAATGTACGTCACTCTGGATAAGAGCGTCAGCTAAATGCCGTAAATGTAAATGTAAATGTTGCTGCTAAAGGTGGCACAACCACCTATATTTAAGGGGCAATTACCACACAAATATTTAAACTATGCTTTGTGTTTCCTCATGTTCTCTTTGTCTTATACCACATTATACGTATCAGTATTTATATAGTGTGATGAAAATGAACAAGGAGTCCCTTGTTCAGGCCTTTGTGTGTGAGTGTGAGGGGTACAGTGACAGCCCACCTGGCCCACAAAGAGATGGCGCTTCTATCGAGCGGCAGCTGAAAAGCCTGTGCACATGTAATTTATTGTCAGTGTTTCCTTCAGAGGAATAATTGTAGCGACTGGCCGTAGATCAATACCATATAGATTTTCAGATGCTGGGGCTTGTAGCTGTTTGGCGAAAATGTGAGGAGAGGAGACGATGTGACTGCGTCCTAATGGGAAAGGGAAAAGGAGAAGAGTTGCTTCTCCATGCAAACCAGAGCCATTTATTGTAAATTATAGCACCACAATGAGTTTAGCACTGACATGATCTACACGGGAGCCCTGCTGAATAAGCAACGACGTAAAGACCGCACACGCAGGATCGGGCTTGGCATTGGAAAGATGATGGCATGACATTTTCTACTACATGTTACATGTACCGGGGCATGGGGAGCAAAGTCTCCTCCTGAAAATAGCCTTTACCAACTCCAGTGCAGTGTGTTATGCTTATGATTGCAACATAATCCATTAAGAAGTTCAGGGAGAGATGGATAAGGGGAGAGCATGCTGGTTTAAGAGTCTCTTGGGGGACGACGGCAGACCTCAGCTGCAGCCTGGTAGGATCTACCCTTTTAAAAATAAAGGTGCCAGAAAGGGAGGCCTTCATGTGGGGCAGCTGTAGTACGGTGCCGCTATACTGTGCCAAATGCTATTTTGAGAGATACCGCAGGTCTTTCCTTCCTGGTGCTGTCAGACTCTACAGCGAACATCTCAGAGTTGACCACACACACACACACACACACACACACACAAGCAAATACACACAGCCTCACATAGTAACGCCTGAGAAGTGCAATGGTTCTTTCATGTACAATATTTCTCATGGAATATGTGCAATATCACTGGTGCAATATTTCTGTGTCATTCAATGTCTGCTGCTACTAGGCACCTGCACATATGTATATGTTTATATACACACAAACTTTTATTTATATGCATTTTTGTATGGCATATAGTTGCTTTCTTAAATTGTTATATTGTATCATTTTTATTCCTATAGGTTATGCTGCTTCTTCTTTTGTCTTCTTGTTGTAACAATGCAAATAATTCACCCATGGGATTAAAGGGTTATTACAGTAATCCCCCGCTTTTCGCAGGGGTTATGTTCCAAGAGCACCCGCATGTATTGAAAAACCGCGCTGTAGTGTTTTGGAAAAAATAATGCCTAAAAATGCCTAGTTTTATAGTGTGAGCCCCAAATATGCTCCCAGAACACCATAATTGCATTTTAAACTCAGTTTAATGCATTACCCTTAAAGAAAATGTAAAAGTAAAGAAATAGTCAGCATCAGAAAACTTGCTTAAAAAACATTAGCGGTTAGCATTAAGAGCATGCAAAATCTCGCACACAAAAGAAAGTTTGAAATAACCCACATGTTTAGACAGAGCACAGCTTACTAATACTAAATAAACTGAGATAACTGTTGAGAATTGATGGGGGGGGGGGGTTAAAACAGGAGAACAAGACACGGAGCAGTCATGCTACATGCTGCAGCAGCTTCTTCTTCTTCTTTTTCTTCTTCTTTTTATGGTAGTTGACATTTTTTCAGTGTATTACCGCCATTGCTGGGCTGGTGGCGGTAATACAGTTCGGTTCTAAGAAAAAATCGAACGCCGATCCACGTAATACTGAGAGGTTACCGTATATCTTATCTTGTCTTGTCTTGTCTTGTCTTGTCTTGTCTATCTCATATATTTACCTTGTTAAAGGCAGTGGCTCCCAGCCCTGGTTCTGGCCCTACACAATTTAATGCCATTCCAGCCTTAACACATCCTCTTCAGCTCAGTAAGGGGTTGCTGATGAGCTGATTAGTTGGATTGAGTGCACGGTAGTGGACCTCCCGGACCAGAATCCGCAAACACCAATTTAAGCAACACAGTGGATCACTGCAAATGTGCTTTCTTTAAAGTGTAGCAACTCCAAGACGACTGATTTGAACTCATGACCGAAGAGCTCATTGTGCTGCGACAGCATCATTACAGAGTGTCTGCGTGTCTCCGGCCTGCCTGTTCTCACTAACAGGAAAAGATGATCTCCATATGCACTTATTTGTGTGGGACTGGCCGTTTTCTGGGCGAGACACTCCTCGGCTCACTCATGCCCGACTCGTTGAAAGCCACCATTAGGCATAGGTGTCCGTTTTAAATATGAATCCCCGGCCACCTGCTGGGCCTTGTTCTCTTAATAATTCAGAGGCGGTGAGAGGTGCATTATGGGCTTGATGTAAATGCAGTGTGAGTGGAACCCGGGCCTGAGACAGAGATGCTAATTGATATGATAATACGGTTCAAGGAAAGGGGGCGAAAGCAACAAATAATAATTAAGGGATGAATAAGTGATGGAGGTAAAACTGCTTGTGGAAGAGGAGTGACATGCAGTCCCTGGGATGGTGGGATGGGGTGGGGCTTCAGGACAGTTGCATAAATGCCTCAGCAGTGAACCGCACGTCAGAGACAAAGAAATAATGTTTCATAATTAAATCTTATGCTGTAACCCGACAAAAGGCAAAGGCGACGCCCCAGCGCAGGAGAAATTAGCGTCAATATTGGGAGTGGATTCATCGGTTAGAAGCAATAAAATATTAACAGAAGTTAATGTTACATAATGGCAGCCGAGGTGGGTCGACTCATGTCTGCGTGAAAAGTCATTATTCTTTAATCCTTAGAGTGCAGAAATAATACAGTTTTACTGTAGAGTCTGAATGACATAATTATATAGTTAATTACAAGGTTACACAGCAATTTATATCCAAGTTTACATTCTGTACTAACAGGTTCAATTTAGCCCTCGTTTCAACTTTTCACTCTGAGGTGATCACAAAAAAGCATGGTAGACTCATGTAGTTTTATTTCATTTTTGTTTGTTTACATTTAAATATAGTTCTTTGCATTTCATTTACAATCGCTTACAATGAATTCAGCTCAATTAAACTGCAAAACCTTTGCTGCACAATCACAGACATTTTCAATAGGTTTGGCACTGTGGTGGCTGAAAGACGCACAAGGGGTTCAAAAGCCTTTGTCCAGAACTTCGTAGATCTTTTCCTGTTATACATAGACAATGGAAATTTTTTTTTTTTTTTTTTAAACAGAGTGTAACACGGAGGGAAAGCCACGCCCTTCCAGGGGAATACATTTCATAAAATTGAAATTTCAAATTTTCAATCATACACAGTGCGTCATGTAGTGAAACGCTTACTGCTGTACAATGCCCAACTGTAAAAAATGTAACAGTAAAAAAAGAAAATTAAAAGGAAAATTTAGTAGAAAACAAGAAAATTAAAAAGACATTTGGCAGTAGAACAAGAAAATTAAAATGAAAAATTAGCAGTAGAACAAGAAAATTAAAAAGAAACATTGAATTGAATTGACCTGAGATTGAATTGACTGTGCAGTGCCAATCAGCAGAAGGTGTGGCATTGCTTGGAGAGAGCATGGCCTAATTGCACTCTGTCTGATACATGGCTGCTGCATCATTTGTTTTAGGAGTGTTTTCACACTCTGTCTGTTTCAGCTCTTAAGGCAAACTCAGATAGATTAGTATATGTGTATATGTTTATATGTGTAGTTTATATGTGTATATGTGAACATGCCAAACGAACTCAGACCCTCTGAAATGAACCGAACTGACACACATTGGGAGTCTGTCTCAGTTTGGTTCACTTTGAGTCTGCGGCACGGTTCGGTTAGGCTTGTCATAGGTAGATCACGTGGTACAGCCCCGGGAAACCATATATGTCTATAGGGGAAACAGACAATAAAAAAATAAACCAATACCATCTACTCTTATGTAGAAGAAAATTTTCCAAGAATGGGGAACGTGAAGGAACAGCGGAGGCATGTTGGAGGAGGAACTAAAGTGTGAACAGAAAAAGAACTGAGACCCGTCTGAGCTGAAATGGAGCAGAAAGCAGAATTTTGGGATGGTGGCTTAGGGGGTAGGATATATGCCTCTGGACCAAGAGATCATGGGTTCGAATCCTACCTGCAGTACCACCACTAGGTTCCTGAGCAAGACCCTTAACCCCAGGTTGCTCCGGGGAGACCCCTGCCCCCTGTAGTAAGGAAATGAAAGGCGCTTTGGATAAAAGCGTCTGATAAATCTGTAAATGTAAATATAAAGAGAAGTCCCTTTCAAACGAACTCACACTGTGAACAGAAGAAGAACCGAGTTCCCTTTCTGCTGCTCCACTGTTTGGAGAACTTCTAGAGGACAGAGTTTGGTTCCTTTAAAGAGGACTATAAGTAAAAACACTCTATGTTGTCGCTTGCTACGATCCCACAAGCCCTGTTAAAAAAGAGCAAAATATATAGGATAACAAATGTTCAAGCAGAGGACACTGATTAAAATACGCAGGCTGGTTTTACTTCAGAATGCTGCCGGTTCAGTGGAGAGCCTCGTGACCCGAACTTCAGTGAATGATGACCATTACCCTGCTGAATTGGATGGTTTTATTCACCTGCATATGGGCCTGCAGTCCTTCTGTTGTGTCCCCACACTGCAGGTGTTCCAGCATGCAAGAAATCTCTCCAACCCTGACAGAGCTAATGTAGCATTCAACATCAGCCTTCCTCTCTCTCTCTCTCTCTCTCTCTCTCTCTCTTCATTTATTCCACCCTCTCCACCTCCCTCCATCGAGCAAACAGATGTAGAGAGAGAGAGAGAGAGAGAGAGAGAGATCAGTAGAGAGATGAGTGGAGGAGAGAGAGGGGGAAAAAAAGTCCAGATCTGCATAAAAACTGTTCAAGTGCATAAAGCGGCCCCATCTGGATGGCATCGAACAGAAATGAAGTTGTACAAAACCATTCCGTTGATAATAAAGCTAATTTTTATGGCTCTGACAAGTATGTAATTATGTTCAGTGGCGCTTTTCAGATTTTATCACAGTCAATAAAGCGCGGTGGTAATTTCATTCCCATTTGACATATTTACATGGCAACATTTGACTGGGCGAATTACTAAACCCTGAAAGGCTTGATAGATATGTTTAAATGATCTGTGACCCCTCGTCTGCTTCCCGTCGTTCCCGAAGGAGCGCCGCTTTACCTTTTTCGACCTCGGGCCGCGTGTCTTCCCCCGGCGGCAGGCGAGCGGATGCAGGTTGCGTCCACCGATCTCCCCTTGACCAAAGAGAGGGTGGGGCTAGCAGTGCCTCCTAGTCTCCCAGTGCAGAAAGGAACGGCATCCTTTACATTTCGGATTTTCTTTGGGACATATTGGGCCAAAAATGCATAAATTGAAATGTAAACAACGATTTAATCACAGAACTGCATTCTAGCAGCAGCCGAAGAAGAAGTAGTCATAACTCTTGGCTTCTGAGGGCAAGCTTGTTGGCCCCATTGGCTATGTTGGTTTCTACCTCTCTCACTATAACATTAGCCCTAGCTCATTGACCTCCACCTGGTGAGGGGGAGAGGGGGTGTCGGGGGGACCCCGGGGCTTGATGATTGCTGCATGGAGACTCGTTGGGCATGTAGACACGTGTGTGTGCGCACGAGTGTGTGCGATCATCTCGCGGCTCACCACTGAGAGGCAGAGCGAGGTCCCCGCCGTTAAAAGACCATCAGACGCAGCAGTAATTACGCAGGAAATTGGCGGTGAAATTGAAAAACTTTGACCGGCCGCGCCACTTCCTCTCTGTCTCCTCTCCGCCGAGATCCCTCTTGTGTGACAATCGCGTTTGAAGCTGCCGATAAAGGCACAGTAGGACGCAGCAAGGTGTATTACCATCCCGCTGATGAGTTTTTTTGGGTTTTTTTTTACTCCGCCCCTTGTTCATTATGGCCATCCTGTCCTGAGAGATACTTCCAATATTTGCCAAACGCTTTCACGTCCAAGTTTCGAATGGCTGCCTCGAAAACAGATTTAAATGGGCACCATCAAGCCCTCCCTGGTTTATGATGGCCCGGGCCACGTCTGGCTGCATACACACACACACACACAAACACACACACACACACACTCAGCCACAAACACACCCACACAACGCGATGTTAATTTTTACACCAGCACAATATTTGTCTGATCTGGGTGTTGTCCACTCGAGCGTAGTTTATGGGCATTATGTCTGTCATATTCAGGGACACTTAGGCCGGGCTAAGTAATGCAGCATGTCAATAATAATGAAGCAATGACATCCTCAGGAACGAGAGCGCCTCTCGGAGACGGGCATTGTTCTAATGATCTAACGTCCATCTCCATAATCAGACTGAAGCCCCATGCCGCCTGGGCCCGGCCGCCCCACTGCCCTGCCGCCGCGCTTTTCGCACTTGACTGATTGATTGAATATGAAATAATGAGGGGTTTCCGATGCTCTTCTGGTCATCTAAAATTCCGAGCAGAAAATCAAATGGAAATTTTATGCAATGAGATGGATTAATGGAATTCGCCACGCATTTTTAAGTCTTAATGTACAGCAATAAGCCCCCATAGGTTGTCTTAGGGAGATGGAAAGTTGTAGCTGTTTATGGGCCATTCCGGTGCATTACTGTCAATGTGATGGACGCCCCACGATATTTGCGCTCCGCTACAATTGAGCTTAAGTTTTGAGGAAGGTCCACTCAGCCCTGTCACAGCAGCTCAGAGAGATCTCTCTCCCCGGCTTCTTTCGGACAGACTCAGCCATGGGCGTTTGCACAATATTGCTCTATGGACACATCTCAAGCACCGACCAGCCCCATCACCCCTGGAAAATAACGAATTATGCGATTGTAATTGATTCAAATTATTTAATTTAGTAAAACAATGGCCTGACGAAGTCTATGTCTCATGAGATTTACTGGTCGTTTTGATCCATTATGGTAAATAAAACTGTGATTTTTCACGTTTTATTGTTTATTTTGGAAGTCGTTCAGTCATTCACACACAAATGTCATGTTATACCAATATACTGTCATTCAACATCTGCACCGTCTTAATTGTTTCACTGCGTTTGTGTGTAATTACGCACTTCCACATATTCTGGAATTGATATAAAGAAAAACAGTGATAAATTTCATCGTACAATTCATCATGCTGACCTCTCTGGATGGCTTTGCAGTAAATAAACATAGAGAAGGGCAGAAAAGAGGCGCAGGCCATGGCCAATCAGGCAAGCCGGATGCCTTTTGTCTTTCTGACGACGGTAAGTGATATTTACAGATTGTGGCAAATAAAATAGCATATTAGAAGCCCAATTAACATTTTGCTAGCCCAAGGCTGTGTGGGGCCCAGCTGGTTGGCTGCGTCGGCGCACGGAGGTGGCGGGGGTTGAGCAGGGGGGAAGAATTTAACATGGGCACCAGACAGCCCGATCATGTGATCAGCATCCTCGTTAATCTGCCCGCATTCATTTTAATCTCATTTAAGGCACCCTATCAGCAATTAAATCATCTGAGCTGAAATAATATTGTTTTGATTCAGCGAATCGCAGGCAGTTTTTTGCGAAAACAGACGACATCTTCTCACAGTGACCTGAAACAGCACAACATGTCAATAATTAGCAGGAATTAAGAAAAACAGAGCTCACAGAAATTCATAAGAGCCCATTAAAGTGAAGAGCTGCTGCTGTGGTTTCAGGAGAACCCCTCCCCGCCTCCTCTTGTATAATTTCGTCCACAATTACAGCTAATGTGCATTTTTGCATTTTGCCATCTCTGTCTTTCTTTTCTATTCTTTTTTTTTGCCTCTTCCTCCTCCGCCAGCAATCCCCCCCCCCAATCCTCTTGATATTTGTCAGGCCATTGGTACTTATATTTAAATATGCATGAATTTTGCATGGCTAATTAGCATGCTTTTCTTCTCTGAATGTTTATGTACACTTAAGCGGCGTCTGATTCTGAGCCGGTCGCTGGGAGCCTCCTCGTTTAAACTGTTTATTCGGAGGCGATCGGAAATTTCAGATGATTTCCAAGTTCAAAGAGTTTGAGAATGTTTTCTCTCTCCTTTTTTTGCATGGTTCTTCTTCTTCTTCTGTTTTTTATTTCTTTAATGACGTTCCGGTGGTGGTGGTGGTGGTGTTTGTTTAGAATGTTTTAATGGTCGCTCTAGTGACAGAACCCGCCGCTGACCTTGTTGTGACACGACGGCGAAAGGCGAGAGGAATGCAAATGGCCCTCATCGCGCATCTCCCTCTTCTCACTTCACTGATTTCTGAAAATTTTCAGAAACTCTCTCTCTCTCTCCTTCTCTCTCTCTCTTTTTTTTATAAACTCTAATTAGCGCCTGCAATTCTGTCCAAATGGAAGGAAAAGGGGAGAGTGAATTCCAAAGGGGTTCAAATTGAATTTCTTTTTTTTTTTTTTGTTTCTTACTCTGTCATCTTTTGAGGAGACGGTAGTCGGATCCTCGCCGTTCGCTTAAGGGCCAGTCAAGCCTGGAGAACTCAGCTAGACCAATTAATATTTTTAAGAGCCCCCCCACCCTCCCCACCCCTTTTATAACTCGCTCGCTGACTTTTAAATGCGTTTCCTTATTTTTTGTGAATATGACAATGACGGTATTTACATATCTGAAACATCTGTGTGTCAGTGCTCTTCTATGGAGTGGAGGACTCTTAGGACTTGTTTAAATAGGCCTTACACATACACACACACACACACACACACACACATGCACACACACTTCCATACATTTCAGTGGCTCCAACCAATTGGTGGTCTTTTGCTGCTAAACGCCAGTTATAGCTGTAATTAAAACGATTACCATAATAATTCCTCCGTCGGCGACGGATCTGGGGGTTGACGTCAGTTCTGGGGATGTGGTGTCCCAGCACTGGAGTAACAACAAAAAAAGTGCTCGGCAACCCAATAAAACTATTCCCAGCCCCCCGCCACCGCCGCCGTATTTCTCAGCATGAGGGATAGTGTGATACAGGACAATTTTCCGCCCTCCCCCAATGTTTTTGTGTGTCCTTCAGGAACCGTACGGCTTTAAATACGGCTTCCTTGAGTCTTCTGGGAACGACTCGCTTCGGTTAGCTCTCCCTTGTCTGTGGCCCATTATCATTCTCCGATTTAAAGCAGGCCTGAGGGAGCACCTGTTTATAAGAGCGCGGAGTCGGGGGAACCTGTTAACTTTAACTGCACCGCTGCAACTTAGCCGGCCTTAATGAAGACGTGGAGCTGCTTCCCACGAGCCGAGGCCGCCGAGAACCCGCCGCCTTCGCGGCTCATATTAGTTTTGGGTCTCTGTAATCAGGAAAAAAACTTTTTTATTATTATTTCATGTTGTTCTTGAAGATGCTGCTGCATGCAGGAATATCACTGGTGCGCTCAGCAGTTTCACGCTCGAGTATCTGGAGACATTCGTAATCCTATCTAACCTTACATTTCACTGGTGATACCTTCAGAGACTTTGGTTTCATCCCCTCTAACTCATGATAATCTGCCCCCAGTGTGGCCGTAGCCGCTGTGTAAAAGCGGATGTGTCTTTATTCTTGCAAAGGTAGGCACACAGCTCGAACAGAATTCAGCTCCATAAGCCCTTAACCCTGATGTGAGCAGGAATAAAAGGCCACTGTATGTTGATATGCATACGTTTCTGGTTTAAAATTTTTGTCAAAAATGCAACTGCAACATTACAAAATCACATTAAATCACATAAATTTAATTGAATTTATTTTATTTTAGTAATGGGGCAGCCATTCTAAAAAAGCAGTTTTTCACCCGAACAGTGAAGTTTTGTTCCGTTTTATCGCTAACAGCAAGTCATACTGTGTTCAGAGCACCACAGTGACAGCTCACACTGTCCACCTTGCAGTGCTTGATATGATTAGAGTGAGCCAGGAGAGGTTTTAATGATGTAATTAAAGAAAAGGCTTGATGACTATTGAGTTCTAGAGTTCTAGTGTTTGTTAATAACATTACAGTAACATTCGTGGGGGTTACGTTCCAAGAGCACCCGCATCTAGTGAAAAACCTTGTTGTGTTTTGGTAAAATAAAATGCCTAAAAATGTCTATTTCTATAGAGTAAACCCTAAATATACTCCCAGGACATTTTAATTTCATTTTAAACTGAGTTTAATGCATTAACCTTAAAGAAAATGTAAAGGTAAATAAATGATCAGAATCAGAAAACTTTATTGCCTAGAAAAACCTCAGTGGTTAGCAAACATGCACTCGTAAACAAAAGAAAGGTTGAAATAACTCTCTCTACCCACATGTTTAGACAGGGCACAGCTTACTAATACTAAATAAACTGAGATAACTGTTGGCGGTTGACAACTTTTCAGTGTATTACTGCCACCGCTAGACTGGTGACGGTAATACAGTTCGGTTCTTAGAAAAATCTGCGTTAAATTGAATCCGCAAATGCTGATCCGCGTAAAACCGAGGGGTTACTGTACAGGCTCACAGCTCTAAGGTTCTTAAGTTTAGGAACAACATTTTGACACATTTTTTTAATCAAACTTTTAAATAAATTAAAACCCAGAAATACCCAGAAATAGGCACAACTTTACTTCTGTAGTGTATTACAATACAAAACATGTCCAACATTAGGGCAATTCACCCTATATATATAGCCTATCCCAGCATATATATATATATATATATATATATATATATATTTATTTATGCATATATGCACACACGGGTATATGCACGTGCACAAGTATATATACACACATACTTACATACGTCTCATCCGAGAGAGGAAATATATTTTAAAAATGTGTTTGCAGCACACAGACATGCGGCTGCTGGAGTGAGACTCCCTCAGAAGACAGTGGCCGTGCGGCCGACCAGCTCGGACTGCAGTAAAATAGCCACTTGTATGCTTTTTTTTTTTTTTAGCTTAACCCAGTATGAGCTCTTCTCACAATGGGCCACCTTCCTGCCAGCTCTCAGCCTGTTCACAGTAGGCCGATGATAAGTGTGGTGTTGTTGCAAAAGTAAAACTAATTCTGCCTTCAGTGGCGTGAACTATAGTTGGGCTGGGAAGCTTTATTGTGGCTGGCAAGGTGATAAGGGAGAGTAATTGTATATTATACTGTCCCTGACCATCTGCCTGCACACTGCCCGGGAGCTTCATCTATCATTGTGGAGCCATGTTTTTAGAGAGAGAGAGAGAGAGAGAGAGAGAGAGAGAGAGAGAATATGTGTACAGGTACATATCTTGCAGCCTGTCCCTGCCGCTGACCTATGGGCCCATTTGTGTGTGTGTGTGTGAGTGTATGAGTGAATATGTTCTCTCTCCAGATCCATTGTCCCACTCTAATAGCAGCTATGTCAGGAACGAGTCTGCCATTTTTCTGCCCCTCTTTTGGCCTCCTGCGATTAGCACCCAACACACGCCTCACTGGGCCCACGGCTTGTCTCTCGCCAAGGCCAAACTCCCGCACTCAGATCCCCAGGGAGATTTGTTTATTCTATGTGAGCCAGGTGCACAGTTCAAGCAAATACTACACAGCCAGGGATGAGTCTCATTCTGCACAGGGCAGAAACCTGACTAGAGCGTGGGTTTGCTTTAGGAAAGAACACAGGAACCCTGCGCTAGCAAGCCACTCAGGCAAACCCAGGATAAACTAACTACACATTTACATTTTTGGTATTTAGCAGACACTTTTATCCGAAGCGACTTCCATTCCTTAACTACAGGGGGCAGTCTGCCTAATTTGAGGTTAAGGGTCTTGCTCAGGAACCCAGGGGTGGTATGTTGAAGGTAGGATTCGAACCCATGACCTCTTGGACCAGAGGTGAGTATTATACCCAGCAGGCCACCGAAACTAATCAGATGTCTGTTCTTATAGTCACGTGATAACACACCACACTATAGCACACAGTGTGAAATAGGGCATTAATACAAAAGTCGACTAGTCAACTAATCGACTACAGAGTCGATGTCCCCTGAGTTTTTTCCTCTCTATCTGCCCTCGCTTGTGTACACAATGCAATCTCTGCCTCTGATTGGCTTACGCTGATATACATTCATTGGTTTAACCAATTATTATAGTCCCTTCATAAAAGGGGGTGGTACCGTTTGTGCAAGGATAATCTAAACACAAGACCACAACAAAATGAGAGACACGGCAGCAGAGAAGGCAGACACACATCACATGTGTGGAGATCCTTCACTCTAGACCAGTGGTTCCCAACCTGGGGTCCAGGCACCCCTTAGGAGTCTAGAGATTGCAGGGGGTGCGCACAATTTACCAAAATTTACCAAAAATTTATGACTAAATTCATAAAATCCCAATGTCTGAGAAATGTAAAAAATGTTTTGTGTGTATTAGAGTGTAAGAACAAAAACCTACAACCACTGTTTATTTTTTGCAAAAGAATGTTTGTAATTAATCACTTTATTGTGTTTGTGTGTCTAAGTGGTTAGGAGTTGGGGGGCCTGGCTTGTCCTGGACACAGGTAAGGGGGGCTTCAAGGTTGGGAACCACTCTTCTAGACACACAAACAGCACGGAGACCTACAGAACCTGCAAGTCGGTGTTAAAGTACAGTAACAGAACCGGTGCTCTGCATCTGAAAAGGCTCCGCTAGCTTTAATAAAAGAGCTTTAATAAAAGTTGATCAGTGTTGGACGCCTGTGTTCCTCCTCTGTGTGTGTGATGACATCATCAAATGACTTGTCAACTCGACTTCGTTGACCGACTAGCCAACTTAAAAAAATCTGTACTAGTAATGTTGGGATTTGAACCCAAAACCTTCTGATTGCAGAGGCCACACCTTAACCATTAGGCCACCAGTTGGCACATTGATGGCTGAACATTTAAAGCAACTAATAGGGATGAGGATTAGTCTCATAGGGATGAGGATTAGTCTCATAGGGATGAGGATTAGTCTCATAGGGATGAGGATTAATCTTATAGGGCTGAGAATTAGTCTCATAGGGATGAGGATTAGTCTTATAGGAATGAGGATTAGTCTCATAGGGATGAGGATTAGTCTCATAGGGATGAATATTAGTCTCATAGGGCTGAGGATTAGTCTCATAGTGATGAGGATTAGTCTCATTGGGCTGAGGATTAGTCTCATAGGGATGAGGATTAGTCTCATAGGGCTGAATATTAGTCTCATAGGGATGAGGATTAGTCTCATAGG
>JBBPDC010000141.1:3901634-3915074 GCA_037974485.1 Hemigrammopetersius urotaenia
CACAAGATTTTGGAGTTTCTGTGGGAATTTGTGTCCATTCATTCTGTAGAGCATTTATGAGGTCAGACACTGATGTTTGACGCGAAGGTCTCGATCACAATCTCCATTCCAGTTCATCTCAAAGGTGCTGGATGGAGTTGAGGTCAGAGCTCTGTGTCAACCAATCACACACTGAACAATTTATGGAGCTCGCTTTGTGCACTGGGACACAGTCGTGCTGGAATAGAAAAGGTTCTTTAACTTGGACCCACAAGGTGTACCTAATAAAGTTTCCAGTGCGTGTATACATGTGTGTGAGTGTACGTATGCAGTTTGTGCAGTTAAACCAAGCTATTCATTCTAAATTCAGAATTATATAGCGCACTTTAAGCTCACTTTAATTCAGTTTTACATGACACTGCACAGCATAACATTATTACAACAGTAAACATGGTTCCAATGCACCTTTATAGAGTTGTGGGTCCTGAACCCTGATGGTTAAGCTGAGGCTAACAGAGGCAGGAAAAAGTCCCTGTGAGCTCGAGGAAAATATTTTGCAATAACACGTTAGACTAGGACAGGGCCAGGAGAGGACAACCAAAACAGATTCCTCAAGAGTAAATAAAGTAAAGAACTACAGTAAGTAAATTTTTGACCCAGCTAGGTTAGCCTCTGTCAGCTGATTAGCTTTATATTGTGAAGTTTTTTTTGTGATGTCCAAGTGTACCTAGCTAATGGAATGTTATAGTTTTTTGAAACATTACATATTAATTGATATTTAAAATTTATTTTACGTATAATAACTTAAGCATGACTTTTTATGACTGTTTTCTAGGAAAGTTGATTACAGTTATTTCTGGGCAGGTTCTCATTTAAGCGGACTTGAGGTGTTGCCCTTTTGGAGGGTGATCTAACGAACTTTGACTAATGCAGTAAAACTGAGGTGGTCGCAATTTTTACCACCATGGCAATGAGATCAGGGGCCACATGCAGCTGGTAGGTGAACAGAATAAACACATTGCGTTATTTATTTATATGTTTTTGATTACAGCAACCAGGAAAGCAACCAGGAAAGGGATGGAAATGAAAGAAAAGGTTAAATAAGTCAAATTTA
This sequence comes from Hemigrammopetersius urotaenia, assembly GCA_037974485.1. Classification (NCBI taxonomy): domain Eukaryota; kingdom Metazoa; phylum Chordata; class Actinopteri; order Characiformes; family Alestidae; genus Hemigrammopetersius; species Hemigrammopetersius urotaenia. The sequence continues at coordinate 3,902,728 of JBBPDC010000141.1, forward strand.
GCAAAGCTCAACTATTTCTTTGTGAAAGCAGCGGTTAAACCTCTGGTGAAGAGGAGATGCTAGTATCAGTTGTTAGGTCATCAGATGAAGAGACTATATCTTTTGTGGTCACAACAGTTAATACTGACCAGTCACGCATATCCAGAGCTATGTACCCCAGTGCTTAAGTCATCCACATCTGTTCTTCATGCCTTTATAGCTGTAAAGCTGGACTGTAAACAGGGCTGTAGCTGAAGCTAATGTTACTATTCTTTCTTATAACCCAGCACTTCACTCAGAAACACTGACCAAACAGGAGGATGTAATCTAGGCTTTTGATTGGGTTCAGTTCGGATTCAGTTCTGACTGCACTAAGAACCCGTTTCTTTTATTGAGGCCCTTCAGAAATAGCTTTCCAAGAATTGCTAGGTCTGCCCTGGACAACAGTAAGTGGACAAAATTAAAAATTATTATTAACCTATTCTTAACTTGGCAACCTTAAACATTGGCATTGTCTTATGAAATGTGTGGGATCCCCTGGTCAGATTACACATTTTTAAAATAATTTATAATTTAAATGTGCCATATTCCTACTGACAAAAAAGACATAAAATGTGTTACGGCCATAAAGACATGGTTTGAGTAAGTTTTTAGTAAGACCCCCTTTGGCTGAAATGATAGCCTCCAAACTTTTGTTATGGCCAGTTTTACACTTTTCCTTTCAAAACACACGTAAAATTCATTGAATGTATAATGGGTTAAAATGTAATTACAGATTTTAAATAACATTCTGAACAGGGCCATTCAAAACATGGATGTAGTAAATCTTATGTAAATCAAAACTGATGTAATTTTCTCAAGATTAATTTTTATCTTGCTCTGGATTTGTTGACCCTTAACATGGATTGAGACCTAATATGCTCTTAGTTGCAGCAATAAAAGGCTGACTCATGCACTTGCCTGTTTTTTTAATGAAATAAACGTCATTCATTTCAGAAACTATTACAAAATGATATTGCTAAATAATTTTCCATAATTTTAGAATTGTTGTTTTTAATGTCATGTTTACGTTTAGTTTTTGTTCACTTTGTTCACTTAATGAATGACTATTTGACCAGGGGTGCCCAAACTTACTGTAAACTGAAGCTCTTGGACAGCAGAACAAAAGTCATGTGAGATACAGTGTATAGTGAAATACTGATTGAGTGTCTGTTCTGTGCTACAAAAGGTTCCCTATTTGTGAATCGAATCTATCATAAGGGCTAGCTGGCATGCCAGAACTTGTTCCAGGCAGACATTTTCACGACTGGGTCGATGTGGACTGGCATAACACATTGGTGAGTCTCTTTATGAGCTTCATTCTCATACGTGAACAGAGCCATAAAAGTTCGGCAACACTGCGGCGCACCAGTTGGGCTTCCGGTGCCGTTTCCCCAGAATTGCTGAGCCACAACAGAGGGCTAACACTCTTCATTCAGCCAGTGGGAGACTGGCAGCGGCACAATGGCCATTGCTTACTTTACTAGCTGCAGAAGTGCTAGCTACAGTAGACGATGACGTTTTAAAAATAAACCCTCCGAGCTGAAGGATGTGTTTCATAGAATTCAGCACTGAGTACAAAGCACGGTGTACAGGAAGCATTTGGAGCTGCCAGTAAACTTTCACATGCGTTTTAACAATCTTTGGCCATGAGGCATGCACTGTTGTGGATGTCTGTCAAGTGTGGAAAGTGACACTCCTCTTTTCGCTCCACTCTGCCAAAAGGCCTGCGATACACTTTTTCTCAATTTTGCACCCACATACACACATACAGCCCCCCTCTGTGTCTGAGCTGTGTGTGTGTGTGTGTGTGTGTGTGTGTGTGTGTGTGTGTGTGTGTGTGCTTGCAGGGGGGAGGCAGGATAAGGGAACTCAAAGCAGGTTATGATTGATGCTGTCCAGACCCACATAGGCTCGCTCCAACGGTGCCAAGACCGGCACGCCAAGAACGGCCTTGTTTTCGGAGCTGCTTTCTGCTCAGTTTTGAATGCTGTTTGTCAGTCCACCAGTCAGGCGCTCAAGCTGTTTACTTTGAGGATGGCGTGTAAATCAAAACTTTTTTCATTTGACTTTGATGACGGTGTCTTTGAGAGTTGACGAGAAAAGAGGAGTGAGAGGAATAGCGATGTGTGACTTTAAGGCTTTTTAATACCCGCATTTGGCAACATTTATGCCGTTCCCGTGAGCGATGTCGTATGTCACGGCTGAGGCGAATGGCGAGGCATATCCGCCGAGTGGCATCACCATTCATTTCGGAGCGTTTGAGTGTCAAATTCCCTCGCATAGAGCTTGGCAGGAGGCGAGGCTCAGCTGAGTGAGAGTGACATTCTGTCCGGCCTGCCTTTATTTACAGCCATGATGCAATGAGGCTGAACTTGCATGTAGGCGCTGCGCAATTCGGGCCGTGGAAAAGTTGAAGCGCTTTTGCCGCTCGGCTCAGCTTTGTTTTCCTTGTAATTTAGCCCCCCGAAAGGGATTAGCATTTCACTTAGCATGTGCGTGTGATTTAGTGTGTGAAAGCAGCTGAACTGCCACAAGTAGGGATGACTGATAAATAAGAGCCCCACACTGCATCTATCAATGCTACGGTCTGACCTAGATTGCCTGTGAACGTCAAGAGACTGTACTCTCCTGTATGGAGGCAGAATTTTCCAGCATGTGTGGCAAGGTGCCATGCTAGGCTAACGTAAGTTCTAATGGTCTCAGTGCTACAGAAGGTGCTGTAATCTCTTCAGTGCAATCAGATCAATTACCTCCAGCAGAAGCACCTGCGATGGCACAATTACGGCTTTATCGGGAGGACTAGTGCTGAGCAACCGAGTGCTGTTTGGAAACGTGACCTGCACCAATCCCTGACAGAAAGACGTCCTCCCTCTTCTCAGGTTGTAATGACTCTATTAGGGATCAGGCGTGGAAACTCAGGCAGAGCTATTCCACCGCCTCCCGCCTGGAGATTTCACCCAAGGGAAGTGGGTCCATGTTGTGAAAATTGACCCATCTTCTACTCCCTTCCTGTGGAGGCCCGCGCTCAGGAGCGAGAGTTTAGGCTATTTGCTCTGCCCCCTGGCGCCCCTGGAGGCCATTTAAAGGGTCTTTAATGCCTCCCACCCTGGGCTGCGTGTTTGTTTTTGCACCGTAGCCGGCTCACGCTACATTTAATGACGCAGGCCTGGCTTTTGACTGATTTATCAGGGGCCATTAAGTCAGAGGAGAAGGGAGCTGGAAAACCCTTCCACGTCTGTATCTGAAAACACAGCGTCTGCCAAAGCTTCCCCACCACCAGCCTGGCGCTAATGTGGCTCTTCGGGGAGTGCCATGATCGCAGGCTACATAAAGTTTTAGAGTTCCTGGTGGTGGCGGATTGTTTGTTTTGTATTCGCGTTTTATGGAAATATCCGTATGCTTTGGAGGATGGGGTGGCGAGGAAACGACTTGTTGACTTCGAGAAACTGAAAATCTGGCCGGGCGGAATTTCGACCAGCGTTCAGCGTGCTGTTCACGTGTTTACACCTTCATTTCATTTTCTTCTTTTTTGTTTCACTTCTTTTTTTTTTTGTCTGAATGCATTATCGTAGAATAGCGGCCCGAAAATCACAGTGGGCTCTTGTGAAATCTGTGCCCTTTTAACAGCATTTTCTGACAATGATCGTCGGCCACCACGCGCCAACCAGCAGCTGTTTCCAATAAGAACGTGTTACATGTGACAGTTGTTTGTGTGAACGTACCTTTATAAGGAAGTGTTGTTGCCTATTAAACGGACCATCTGTAGGACAAGGATTGGGGGCCTCGGGGACGCGCTTGTGTTCCGATGAAAAAAAAAAAAAGTCAGGGAATCTGAAGCATGTGTGTGTGAATATGTGTGTGTGAGAGTGTGTGTAAGTGAATAAAGCGGCCTTGTAATCAACATCTGCCAAATAGGAGAGCAAGTTGCAACCAGCAAAACGTTTCGCCCACGTAATGCTGTCAGTCATTTCTTGGAGTGGATGGACCTGGGTGAGAGCTATGGCAGACTGAGACTCGACGCCTACACCGGCACACTGGCTGCTGCCCACACAAGACTCCTCTCGGTTCAGGCTCACAGGTAGACCCTTCCTGAGAATTTCCAGAGATTCGGGATGACGTTGCCTCGCCCTCCTTTATGTGGTCAATGGGAAGGACAAGCTTGTCTCTAATTTCACACGAGCAATGTGTTGAACACACTACAAAAACCAAACCCCTTAATTTTACTCAAATTACCTTAATTTTGACGTTAATTTCCAGGAAAAGAGCACAGATTAAATTTTCCTTTTTAAAAGTTGCCCCTTAAATAATAGAATCTCCTGAATAAATTCCATATGTGTAAGATTAAGGGGTTTCACACTCGTGCCTTAAATCCAATTTATCCCGAATTTTAAGGTAAAATTAAGGCAAATTAATGGCCACTTAATTCAGTTTAAGGGGCTTGGCATATTTTTAGGGGTAAATTAAGGCAGGGTTAAGCACATTGTAGGTACATTGTGTTTCGTAGTGACAAGCCCACAGCCCTCAGGAGGAGCCAAGACCAGCTGACTCATATCAGCATCACATTCATAACAGTATAGATTTTCATTATGATAGGCGAACGCACTGGAGGAACTGTCGACATCTCTGTACCGCAACAGTATCGCCACTTCCCACTTGTTTCTGTTTGTTTCAGCGTCAAACAATCACAAAACTCCAGCCAGAAAGTTTCTCTCAGCAAAACTCTCAGCATTTCACAATAACTTTCATCAAATTCACATCATCATAAAATATCTCCTAATCTCTATACAAACACAAGCGTGGTATGGGTGGATGGAATAGAATTCTCACTTTTCACAAAAATTCTCTGCTTGTTTTGATCAATTCTGGGTAAAAAGTAATGAAACAAACTGAAAGAAGAAGAAAAAAATGCTTGCATGAAACTATATACCAGGAAGATTCACTTTTGATTCCTGTAAATGCAACAAACAGAAATCAGTGTTTTTAAATAAACCACAGTTATTATTTGACATATGAGCTTCATATGAATAGATCTAAGACAACCACTACTGTAATTCTGATTTTAATTTGATTTCCATTATTATTGACATTATTATTGATAATGTACTAAAACAATATGTTATATAATTATGTAATAAATCCCCATGTATATGCTGACAAGTCTGGGCACTTCTGAAGTGTTAAAAAGTGTAAACTGTCGTACTTACATTAACGTAAATAAATATTATTTATTTGGTGTAAATAAGTACACATCTCTACAGACAACACACTTTGCATTTGAACTCAGTTACAGAGTATTTCATCCATTTTACATATTGAGAAAAACATATAATGTGGTATTTGATTGGATTTGATTTGTGCAAAAGTGTTCACTTTTATTTCTCGAAATAGAACAGAAAATCCAACTATGCACTGAAATTTGAGTTCAATGTCATGTTTTTGTTTGTCCCCGAAAGAGAATGTTTATTTATTTTCACTTAGAAACTCAACCACACTGTGGGACTCGATTGGGGGGGTGCGAAAGCATTTGCATAGGACTGTGTCGCCTTCGTCTTACAGTAATAAATTAGAACCGTGCGCCAGGCCTGTGCGTGTTGAGGGACCTGGCAGGGTTAACTGTGTAGCCTGAGGTGTTTACATCTCCTATACTGCATTTCTACTGTCAGCCTATAAGAAGTGGCGCCTGTCCAGCATGTTTTGTTGTCTGCCTGAATTTGTCCCGTCTGAGGGGGGCCTTGGTGGAGGACTGGTGGGGTGCGGAGCGCCTCTCCAGATGATTCCATCAGTGACAGCGCTAGTGCTGGTGGAGCATTGTTTCGCCTTGTCTTGTCTGCGGCGGTGGGGCGGGTGGGCGGCCCCCTGTCCCGGTCTCCTGTCCCCCGTCCACGCTAGTCGCCCGTCGATGATGTGAAGTGACGCTCCGTCAGCTTCTATAAGACAGCGGCCCGGGCGTCTCCCTGCTCCTCCAACGGGACATGCATTATTCAGCAGCCCAATAACGGAGCCTCTCTCAATCCTATGCTAGTCAAAAGCCCATCGGCTCCCCGGCCTGACACTCCGCAACTAGAAAAGCAGGAGAGCTGGTGGTGGGGGTGGCAGCCCTGAGCGGGACAAGAGGGGAAAGGCACGCTGATGCGTGTCTCCTGCTGCTTAATGAAGTATGTAAGTAGAAAGCGTCTGATAGGGCGGCCGGCGCGTGTGTTCGGGATATTGGTGAAAGATTGATGGCTTGTGGCGCCCCTCCCACTCGCCTGGTTACTCTCTCTTCTGGTTAGAGGTAGTCAGTAAAGAGGGGCTTCAGAGCTCAACAACATGTCAGAGATGTTTCATGACATGTCCATACAGACGGGGACAGAAAATAAACACAGTTCATAGTGAAAAAGTATCTTCTCTAAAAAATAGCCTGAGACACAATTGTTAATCGCCTTTTTTAGATCTTCGTCAAACAGCATGAAATGAAGTATTAAATGTCAAACGTTTATGACATTTTTGAACATGCTGTGTAATTATAGTGAGATGTATTTAAAGCAGCCAGTGTTAAAACCAGTAAATCCAACTTGAGAGTTTGTCAAAAGTAAAAAAGAGTATAATAAAATAATAAAATACTGCGTACTGTAAAATAGCAATATTTTATTATTTCCAAAGAAAACCGTATTTGGTAAAATCATATTTGGTTACTAGTTAAAGTTAAAGTTGAATCTGAAACCTGATTAATCTCACTTTTAATGAAATAATAGTTAACAACAACAACAAACAGATACCCAAGAGTTTTATTCACCAAGTTCTATGTTGTTAAAGCCAACTGAAGAGTAAAAAAAGAATATACTGTACAAATACCAATATTTTAACATTTACTCATTTAAAATGTTAACCTTGTTAAACTCCTGATAAGTTCAGACTAGAACAACAAACTGCTTTTTATGTTTGGTATCTGGTATCTGTTGCATGCTGTGTCCTCCCCTCGCAGACATGACAGTATCTTATCTAAAGCTCAAGTTAAGTGGTTAAAGTTCAAGTGCCAGAAATTTGAATCCTGTTTAGTCTGGATTCATTTGTGTTAACAGATAACAAAAAAATCAACAATAAACAGATACTTGAGAGTTTTATGCCCCATTTTCTGTCGTTTTATCCAACTGTATGAAAGAACAAAAATTAAAAAAATAAAAGGTTTATACCTAATTGAACATTTCCATTTATTTCTGTTGAATTTGTGTCTGTGAAATCAATTAAATCAGTTAAAATCAAGAGCAAAAATTCTGAGGACGACTCTTTTCTGTGCTGCCACCCAAGTCGTGCCAGAATTTCACTTCTTATGAAGTATTTCACATGTGCTGCTGCTGCCCTAGTGTTCGCCACCATAACACTTAATTATAAAACGTACTTAGGATATCCCAACACACTTCTAGGTTCAGAGGCTTTGTTATGGAAGAACTTGAGAAGCCGAACAGTTAAACGCCTGGTTTGGAGGTTGGAGCTTCAGATATAAATCAAACCGTTTATCCTCGAGCCGCTTTCTTCTCCTCGGCCTCTTAGAAAGGCCTCAGATTGTGGATGAAGTAGCCGGAGAAAAAGAAAGGAAGAAAGAGAGAGAAAGAGAGCCCAGGAGAGACAGTGTCTACACCCAAATCCCTGTGGTCTAATTAAAGCGTACAGAAAGCCACAGTGAAGGAGACTAATATGTAAAATGTGAGAATTAATGGCATACAGGGTGTGTCTGTTTCACGTCTTGCCACACACACACACACACACACACACACACACACTCTCACACACTCGCATGGACTCTCCCTTCTGACATGTGGCATGGCTGAGGAGAAAAAGAGAGGGCCGACAGTGGTATTGCTGCCACGCTCTCAGACGGAAAAAGTGCGTGTTAGAGTGCGGCATTAGACGAGGGTTTGGGGGGAAGAGGCCCTTTTCACGCGTGTGTGACTTTGAATGGAGACCATTCGTCGTCAGGCTGGGAGAGAAGCAGCCTCATAATGGGCAGCGGTGTAACTCAGTCCAGAGAGAATAAAAGCACTCGTCAGGAAGACAATGCAAGAGGAAAAGAAAGGAGCAGGAACGATAGACCTGACTATTGTCTTTCTCTCTCTCTCTCTCTCTCCTTTAAAGGCGAGGTGGGTTCGAGAAAAAATCTTACTGAAAATATTCAGATGCTTTTCGTGGATCTATTTTTGTCCTAAATGTTTCAGACAGTGTAAGCAAATCTATCTGAGATTCGTGGACCCCAGTTTTGCGATGACTTTGCCATGAAGTCTACATGCGTAAGAGCTGCGATTCCTCACGCCTGGTGTGCAGTTAAAGGTTGCAAACGTCCTAATCTGTAGGCGTCCTTCAGACATCAAAGACCCTCCACAAGTCTAGCCAGAACAAATGACCACACAATCAAATTATGGTGCAAAAAGTGAAAGAATGTAGGTTTTATTTGTGTTTATATATTGTAGATTAAATGGTATTAAAGGAGACTTCCATGCAGCTGGGAAGTCTCTTTTTGGTTAATGGTTGTGACCACAGTGTGAGACAATTTGTGTTTAAAAGATATTCACAAATATTCACAAATTCGTTGACCTGGAGCCACACAAACACACACACACACACACACGGTCCATTTAGAATCCCTAATTCACCTGACCCATGTCTTTGGACTGTGGGAGGAATCCGGTGACCTAGGAAGAAACACACGCCACCATGAGGAGAACATACAAACTCCAAACACAGACACACACACACACACACACACACACACATAAATACAAGACCAGGACCTGGATTCAAAACCCCCAACCCTGGAGGTGTGAGGCAACAACACTACCCACTCCGCCACCACGGGGTTCGAGTCCCAAATATTAAACACAATTAAAATTTACAGTTTAAAACCTGGTCAGTCACAACTGAAATTGCCGTCCATTTGTGAAAATTGAAAAAAAAAAAGGCATTAAACTCAGCGTACATACAATGTTATTTGTTTAAGACCCCCTTAAACAGAATCACCATTTGATAACATTATTATCTGCCTGAGCATCGGCCTGATTACGCTGTGGTGTAGGCACTGGCTGCACTAGACTTGTAGCCTCTGTGCAAAGTTAAATAAGCCAAATGTCTTGGTTTATAGCTGTTGCATTAAAAAAACATACCTATGCTCTCGAGATGCACCCAAATCCACATATGTTATTTAGGAAAGCACAAGTAATGCAGTTAAAACAGAGGTTTGTTTCTTGTGATTGACATCCATTATGTTTCTTAAAATCGATTTCTGTCATTGTGGATGGTCACAAGATAAAATATGTTAAGAGATAATATGTGCTTTAATTTCACATATTAGTCATTCGATTTACTCCACAATGCTCACATCAAGGTGTCATGTGTTCTGGAATTACTGCTTTAAAGTAAAAATTCAAAAGCAAAATGGAGCAAAATACTACAAGAAATGTTACTTAATAATTTAAGATACATTTTCCATCTATTATTACTGTAAATAGATTTTGTTATAAATATTTTTTCTGATTATTCTGATTACAGTAAACTGTATAGTTAAAAAAAATGTGAGAGAGATCAAAGTACAGTATGAGAATATGGAAATATAACATTATACATTTCATTTGTTAATTATATTACAATTATATGTTCATTGCATGCTTTGGGGACACAAAAATCACCATTTTTAGGTTTATTATTAGGTTAGAAACAGGTAACATTTACCTGATTAAAGTTACATAAGCCACACCCACTTCCCAGCTATTATCTGAAGACAGATACAAAGAATATTTTTCTATCAGTGTTTTGCTTTTCTATCATAGGGACATTTGTTTTGTCACAGCAGAAAGTGGACAGAACAAAGTTTAGAGCAGCAAAAATTCATAAAACAATAGAATAGAATAACATACTAAGAAATATAAATATGGACGTTTGTATTTTAAAATATATACATACATCAATATGTAAACTAAATGTAGACTTAGGCAAGTTGTATGTGTGTACAGAATGAGTGTATGTACACTACTGGTCAAATGTTTTAGAGCACAATTTTTCTGTTGTTTTTATTGAAATTCAAGAGGTTCAGTGTTTCATTGTTCATTCTGCAGAAAGTTCTTCCAGGTCTGCTGCAGAAGTTCCCATAAGTGTGCGGCTCTTATAGGCTGCTCTGCTCTCACTCTTCTCTCCAGTTCATCCTAAAGCAGCGCGATGGGGTTTAAGTCTGGAGACTTCTGGCCATTCCATGTTCTCCAGCTCTCCATCTTGTTCTTGTTTCTGAGGTAGATCTGGCAGAGCTTGGACTTATGTTTAGGGACACTATCTTGGATGAACCCGACCAAACCAGAGGAACTGCATGGAGCCCCAGAATTATTTCCCACTTCTGGGTAACCTCACCATTTTTAAACCTTTCACAGTTCAGCTCTGTCCTTTCTGCCATTTCATGATATTCATTGGACTTGAACTGTTTGAATTTCAACAGTAAAAGCTTGAAACACTGGGGTGTTCTAAAACCATTTTAACAAGTGGATATGTAAGTAAATATAAGAACACTGTAGATACACACACATACAGGTACACAGTGGAGTGATAGTTATTGCAAATGTACAGCTTGTGGGACTAAAAAAGGTTTATCTTATCTTATCTTATCTTATCTCACTGATACAGGTCTGTTTACACCTCGCCAAAGCTGGATTCCCATCCTTTTACTGTCCCTTTATGTTTGGAAAGAGTTTGGTGTCATGTTTAACACAAACACGCTAACGTTTGACATGGGAATGACTATCCACCTCGCTGTTTGCCAAACAAAACAGATCCAGTAATCAGGCCGAGCCCTCTCTGAAGTCGGATTACAGTCTTGTTGAATGTTCTGAGACACTCTTACAGATGTGTGATAGTTTACCAGCTATCATTTAGCATATGAATGCTACGTGTGTTTGAGTGGTGTAATTATATGGATAGGTGCCTCTCTGTCTGTCTGTCTCTCTTTCACTCTCTCTTATTTTCCCTCTCTCATCTCTTGCCCTCTATTGTGAAGTCCCCAGTGTGTGGTAGAGACATGTACAGGGTGAAGGCGTGGCCGCTCTCTGTCACCGAAAGAAGACAGATGAGCCGTCTCTTCAGTCGTCACCCTTTTTAACATGCCGCCTCCGGCCCCCGGCACAGTCCTCGTTTCTACATCTTTATCTTTTTTTCTCTCTGTGGAGGGGCCCTGCTAAAATAGAGTACGGCTAGGTAGGAAGGTGATGAAGAGATAAGAGAAGATGAGATAAGATAAACCTTTATTAGTCTCAAAAGTGGGAAATTTCCATTGTTACAGTAGAAAGTGGACAGAACAAACATAAGAGCAGCAAACAAATAACAGAATAAAGCTACACAACACAACAGTACAGTATCTAAGAGTACACTATACAAATAATACAAAAATATAAATATGCTACATGTGTGTAGCATATAAACCTCCACACGTTGCAGGAGCGCCCGTGTATATAGTGAAACACCGCATTGGTGTGTTGAGGTAAAAAAAAAAAAATGCCTATTTTTACAGTGTAAACATGTATTAGGCCCCCAAATATGATCTTTAATTTCATTTTTAATTCAGCTTAATATATTACTCAGAAAGAAAATGTGACATAAACCCGTATCTGTACTGTACAGTTTACACTGAACTGCTGTCTCCCACAGTGATAGAATGTAAATACCAATGTTACCCTGTATAGACTGGACTGTAATTCATTTTCTTTGGTATAAGCAGGTAAATAGAGTAATAAATTAATTTAAGAACAAAACAAAAACATGAGAACACTCCATGGGGAAAATTCTGGACTGCCAATGCGTCAAAGGGCAGAAGCCAATCAGCAGTATGGAAAAATAAATAGCGATCTCAGATTGGCTACTTTCGTTAGCAAGGCAATCAGACACCTGAACGGAATTAGTTAAAACATGAAACTATATAACAGCAAATTTAATAAAAGGGATTTGCTTATCGCTTGTCATCCTGGACCTTTGACATTATCTAGAAATTAGATTTGAACTTTAGAATATAAAGTTTGAGAACCCCTGCTATATAAGTATATGTATGCCTTTACATACTGAATAGCTGAATGTACAACAGTAATAATGAACCAGACAAACTGTACATTGCTCACAGTATTATTTCACCCCTAAAACTGCACATTATACCAGAAAAACACAAAAATTACACATGTACACCCCAAATATTGCACCCAAGAGAAAAATACTGCACAAGAGAGAAACCTCCACTTATTGGTCCGTGGTCTCTGGATGTGTGTGTGTGTGTGTGTGTGTGTGTGTGTGTGTGTGTGTGTGTGTGTGTGTGTGTGTGTGTGTGTGTG
>JBBPDC010000141.1:3915174-3932580 GCA_037974485.1 Hemigrammopetersius urotaenia
TTTATTTCATTTTGTAAAGCTGCTTTGTGACAATGACCATTGTTAAAAGCGCTATATAAATAAAAATTGAATTGAATTGAATTGAATTGAATTTGTTTTGGGTTTACTTTTACTCAAGCCAATTAATGAATTTTTAATATTTGGTTTACAATTTATTTTGAGAGTTTATTAAAAATACATTTACAGCATCGTCTATCAATAATTTAGAAAACAAAACTCAATTTTTTATTGGAAAAGAAAAAGAAAACTAGATTAGAACGTTTTAACCCTCTGGTCCTGTTCGTTTTTACTCTCCATTCAACTTCTTCACGGCCACTTTTGGTCAGTTGAAACCTATGAAAACTACATTTTTCTTTTCCTTTTTAAACTCCTTCAGTTTACAGTTAAATCATGCAAGTTATGTTCAAATGCTGTCATTCTAAACTTAAGATGTGAGAAATGCAGTTTTTAGCGCCTTCTTCCAGATTATGTCATTGATCCATTTTATATAATATTTTACATAATGCCCATATATTTATATATAATTTTATATATTATTATATACTTTTTTGATATGTTTACTAATGTTTTTAACATCAGTTCTTGTCATAAGTATCAAATATTTATTCCTTTTTTTCCCCTTCAAATTCCAGTTTGCTTGAACTTCCTTCAAATTCCTTCAAATTACAGTTTGTTTGCACAGTGCACTTGTTAGTAAACAACATAAAAAATGGCCATTTTCTATATTCTCAATACTACTGGGGTCAAAAATGGAACAGGTCTGAAATATGTAACTGAATAACAACAACACTGATTTTTTTTTGCACAAACACAAAACCATTATCTGACATCCTTAAGATCCATTGGAGTGCAGTAAGCCATCAGACTCCCCTATTGGAGGTAAGTTTATTATATAAAATTACTCGCTTGGCTCCACATTTTACATGGGGAGGTGGCGTAATTTTAGTCCTGTCTGAATATGACATATCAGTATCTTTTAATGGACTGTGAGGTCTCACATAATCTAAGATGCTGATTGCTTTTACTTGTTATGAAATAAACCACAAACAAAACAAATTATATTTATTCTGTCTTATTAAATACACCATAGAATAATGCTGCTGGGTTATTTTGTCCTCAAGTGTATTAAAGCATGAAAATGACAGAAAAAAGGATGTTTTAATATGGTTATGTTGACTGTTACCCCGCTAGAAATGCACTGCATTCATTTAACATGTGAATGTGTTGGAGTAAACAAAATAATGATTATATTTTTGGACATCTTTCTCCACTCCTGAGATGCTGAGCACACTGCACATGTTATTTACTTGTTATCCTGTGTAAAATGGTCATAAACATCACAGATGGCCTGTTACATTACCCATTTCCAGCAGGTTATAAAATCAAGCACACATCTGTCAAATCTTCAAAGACAAACACTGGCAGTAGAATATATAGGCAGTTTTGACAATTATATACCTCCAACTGAGACAATATTTTGTGGAAAGCTTTCCCTGTGATGCATTATGATGCATCATTGGTTTAACGGTGAGGTGTACAAATACCTTTGGCCATATTGCAAAAATAACCAAGGTACATGCCAGCAAACCTGCAGAAAGGCTCCTTGCCCTCAAACAAGCCCATAACTGGTCCCAGGAGCTGACTCAAAAATTTTAGACAAGTGTGAAAACGCTCCTAGTTGTGTATTTACTGAATAATTTATAGTAGCTACTGAATAGTTTGTGTTAAGATTAAAAACTGAATAATGGGACCAAGCTTTGGTGGTGCTAATGAATGGTGTGTATAGGATCTTCGGTCGTTAAAAATGCAAGCTCGCAGGATAATGTTTGCAAGAATGATGGTATTAGCAGTCAACAAATGCACTTTTAATAGGGACATTCATTCTGATTGCTCCTTTCAGTGCTAATTTACTTAGTGGTGCAGGCTCCGTCCCTCTTTGGTAAATGTGAGGGCGAAGGTAAGAGGAGGAAGGCTACCAGAAGCAGTAAAAACGCAGATGGAGATCAGAGGGTCTGGAGGGTCCGGAGCCATCTCAGGAACTAAATCACTCACTTCTTCCTCACTGCCTTTTTTTCCCCCTCCTGGATCTTGCCCTCAGTGGCGTCGGCTCCGGAGACAGCGGGAGAATACAGATGTGCCTCCTCCCCCTGATTGTGATCACATTGTAGCTGCGGGTACGCTATCTTGCCCAAAACCTGTGAATTGATAATCCTCCATTTTATTACAAAGCCCTGGCCAGCTACAGGTAATCATTTATGGTAGCTGCTATCTCGCCGGGACGATACATCACGGGCCTTGGTGAAAGATGGTCCACCCACAGCTTTACGACGCCGCTGTTTCTCTAACCTGGCCTTCTCTCCGGTGAAAAATACATACAGTGGGTATCTGGTGGACAGGGGGAGTAGGGGGGAGGAAAACACTCTGAAAAACAGCACCAACAAAGTTCTACTCTGTCACACAATTAAGGAGAAAGAGCGATTTCTTGCATACTAGAAGCGAGTCTGCTTAGCCAGCTATTGTTTACCATGAAGGTGCTAACAAGCTAGTAGTTCTCCTGACCCCCACTGCTCCCAGCACGCTTTTGGGAGAAGTGTCGCATGAGGTGGCAAAGAAAGACAAAGAGGTACAAAAAAGAAAGAAAATGCAAGTCGAAGCACTGCTGTGCACTGATTTTTCTTCCTTTTTCTGCAGCATGATTGTCTTTCATTTCATATACAGTAATCCCCCAGTTTTTACACGGATCAGGTGTCGCAGATTCAGTCTCACATGGATTTTTTTTTGAGAACTGAAAGTTTTACGTGGAAATCCCCACAATAACGTGGAAACTGCAGATATCCTCCGCCATTTTTTGAGCCGGACGCGTTCGCCTTTAAATGCAATCCGGCTGTAAACTTTTGTCTTGCAAACTTCCGAGTTGCATCTGGGCAGGGAATGTAAATTCGAATACAGGTTTATCTTTACATTTTCTTTAAGGGTAATGCATTAAACTGAGTTTAAAATGAAATCAAATTGTTCTGGGAGCAGATTTAGGGGCATATTTAGGGTTTACAATATAAAAAAAGGCATTTTTAGGTGCTTTTTACAAAAACACAAGCATATTTCACTATGCTCTTAGAACATAATCCCAGTGAAAACTGTACTTTTAGTGTCTGTTAAGTCATTGTTTTAGTCTTTGACTTCAAATAAATTCATCACTAGCGTAACTGCTGGAGTCGCTGGACGGGGGTTCCAAGGTGAACATGCAAATTCCAGTTCAATTTTAATTAGAGGGCGATTAAACTTGGAGCGCAGAAGTGTTTCGGGCTTGGAATTGGGAATTGGATTGGCTTTGACACTGCGAAGAAAATGGAATCGTCAATGATATCGAATTCCGATGCACTCCTGGAGGGGTCCTTCTTTTTTCCTTCCTCGCGCAGTGTCACAGCGTTGCCACCAGACATGCGATTGATTTTGTCACTTGTTATGTATGTCTCTTCTGTGGGTGAGCGCTCACCCTAAAAAGCCCAGCAGCAAGAAGACAGGCAGCGACACGGAACTGTGCAGCTACTGTTTGAACTGTAAGTTCATAGGCCTTGTTTATTCATATTCATATGTTTATTCATATTAGGAACGGTACACATGAAAAACGACGACTAATTTTCAACTGCATCCACCCCGAAGCCTGAATTTAGAAGCTGTTAAGGGCATAAAAGACAGCTTACAAACAATAAAAGACAGTTTAAATAGAAGCAATTGATTTGGTCACTTGTTATATGTGGTCTGAACGTTACACCATTAATCTATTGGCTGATTTTCGACTGTAGACCACAAGACCTGATGGTTTTAAATAAAGGTTTATATACATAGGATTGATTTGAAGTATATCTTCTAATTCTCTGTGCTTATTCTTAAACACCAGTAGCCTGAGAAGATGTAATGACTCGGTATGTTGTTTGTGTTCAAATAGCAAAATACAAATGTCTTTCTTTCTTTGACATATTCATTCATTTACATTTACATTTTACAGCATTTGTCAGACGCTTTTATCCAAAGCGACTTCCATTCCTTAAATACTGGGGACAGTATCCCTGGAGCAACTTAGGGTTAAGGCTCTTGCTTAGGAACCCAGTGGTGGTGCTGAAGGTAGGATTCGAATCCATGACCACTAGGCCACCACAACATTAATTAAGCCAAAGCTAAATATGCTGTTGCTAGACAATTTTCAACTAGTCCATAACCAATAGCCATCCACATTCAAATAAATACAAAGAAGCTTAAACTCAGTAAAAGTAAGATTTTTTTTTGATGTTGTATAAAAAAGTTATGGATGCATTGATTTGGAGAACACAGGTTTGGTTGTTGATGTTTCAGTCAATCTGTCGCCCGCCCGGGACGCTTCACACTTTTGGTGTTGGTTGGTCAGGTGACCAATTAACCCCACCAATTAACATGATGACAACTGCAGGTCTAAATCAACACATGCTGGCCTCAAACAGTGGCATGTTTTAGGCTGAATGTATTATTCCTTTTAGGTATTTATGGATATATTTTGAATAACTGTAGGCCTTACAGTCAACAACTACAGTCCTGATCTCTTCAATGTTTTTAAAACTGAAGTGAAAACCTTTGAGTTTTAAAATGGCCATTTGGCTTTGTACTGTAAAACAATACTTCCACTTTACATTGTCTCAGTGTGTAACAATGCAATCTTGTATTCAGTGTTACAGATGTTTTACAGAAATGCAGATTAGGGAATAACTTCGATTATGGGTTTAACTTCCCATTTTTAATGATGGAACTTGATAATAATGTGCATTTACATAAACTGCACTACTCTAATCCAGCTGTAATTATTTTTGCAAGCATTTTTATTGTGTTACTACACAACGTAATATAAAGAGAGATCAAAACAATGCATAATTTTAACATCTAACCATTAAATAAATATCTTAATATCTAGAAATTTTTATAGATTTCTTTAAAGAGAGCTGGTCATGGCTCTAGAAGCCCATCTTTTACATATTTACAGCATTTTACAGACTGACAGCTTTAATTCCTGCCCTCTGGACCTTTTTCCCAATCCAGTGCAGCCCTTAGGAAACCCGTGCAGGCTGCACAGTTACGCAGGAGTCGCAACTATCTCGAAGCCTGAGCCCTGAAGTGTGTACTTTTGTACGTTTTCATGGATAACAGTATGTCACACCTGCATATGTGCATGTGTTTGCACCCCTGGGTATCTGGAAGTGGAGGTGTACACGTGTAGGCCCATATTGCACATTTCCTGATAGTACTGCCTGCATTTGTGTATGTGTGTGTGTGTGTGTGTGTGTCCTCCCCTCTCAGTGTGACCCTGTGTAGGGAGGGCTTATCGCTGTGCTGTTGCACATTATTGATAGCCTGCGCGACTATTGACAGGGCGGCGTTGGGGTGGGAGGGTAAAATCAGGCTTTGATATGACATATTGTGCGTCTCAGCAGCACTCATAAATAATTCTGACAGGTTTTTGTATGCATGGGAAGGTCTGTGATTCGGCCTCCCCATAAAAATAAACTTCTATTATGGAATGTATTTGTCAAGTGGGTGTTTGATGGATGGGGCGGTGTTTAGTGCGTGGCAGGTGGAAGGCTTGCAGACGCACTGCCTTCTGGGGAGGATTTGCCTGGGCCGAGCTGGGATAATTATTCAGCATAAGACGACATTGCTTCCTGCACACACACACACACACACACACACACACACAGGCACACACACACACACACGCACCTGCATTCTCATATTCCCGTTTTGAAACTGCTTTATCGGCTGCTACCTTGTGACGACATACAGGGGCATAAAGAATGAAGGGGAGTGTAAAGAGAGAGACAGAGTGATAGAGAGAGATAGAGGGAGCGATAGAGAGAGAGAGAGCGTATAAATCAAAAGAGAAACTTTCTTTGAATAATGCAGGAGAACTGTATCGCAGTTGCATTATGGATTATTATCGGCAGACGAGGGGAAAAAAAGACAAAGAGACGGATTGACGGGGAATCCATCATCTGTCTCGAGGAGCTTGTTGGGAATTCTGCACGCGGGGAAGGAAGTATATCTTGTTTTGTGGTGAGCCGTCCCTACACAGCGCTTTCATCTACAGCAGCGCCACTTGTTTCTCTTGTTTGGGCACTTGCACCCGTGTTCCAGCATTTGTTCCATGCATCCCTACCTCTGAAAGCCGAGGCATGAAAGACGACTGCTTTTAAGCCCATGCATACTGCAAAAAAGCAATTAAAACTGTGAACAGAATCTGCGTCCTCCACGTAAACACCTATAGGCTCCTGTGTGAGAGGCGCCTCCACCACCAACGGTGCAATTCACAAACATTTCAAACTGAGGGAAGGCTGTATTCCTCCTGAGAGATGGGTGAAGGTTATGAATCAAACATGTAACACACTGACAACACGAAATCCAGCGTGACAGAACTGTCATAGTAACTTAAAGATGCATTTGGTAATGTGTACAAAATGTGCATTTACATAATAGATCATGTCTTTGTTGACATGCCCTGATGTTCCATCCATAATGCAACGTATTGCGCTCAAGTCTGAGTGTCAGGTACAAGTGAACTGTTCCAAGTTCAGACAGTTCCTGGTGCCACTTTACAATGATACTTCTTTTACAAAGGTTTTATTAATACGCAGCAATAAGTGATAGGTTGCTTGCCAGATAGTGACCCCACATTCATCTACTCTGTCCAAGCTCGAGATCTTGCTGGGTTCTCTGTCTTCTCCATCAATCAGTGACAGACCTGTGATAAAACCAAATTATTTTGAAGGTGTTAATGACCAAACTAATCACTGTTAATTAATTCAACCGAGACCATTCATGCCCCATGGTGGCACAGCGGGTAGCACTGTTGCCTCACACCTCCAGGGTTGAGGGTTTGAATCCAGGTCCTGGTCTTCAGGTCTTCAGTGTGTGTGTGTGTGTGCTGTTTGCATGTTCTCCTCGTGGTGTTGTGGATTTCCTCCAGTGTCTCTGGGTTCCTCCCACAGTCCAAAGACATGCAGTGAGGTGAACTGGGGATTCTAAATTGACAGTGTGTGTGTGTGTGTGTGTGTGTGTGTGGCGTTTGCATGTTCTCCAAGTGGTGGCTTGGGTACTCCCGGGGTCTCCAGGTTTCTCCCACAGTCCAGTAACACATGTATCGGGTGAACTGGAGATTCTAAATTAACCATGTGTGTGTGTGTGTGTGTGTGTGTGTGCCCCGACCAGTCCCTGCCTTGCACCTGTAGACCCTGGGATAGGCTCTGGGTACCCACAACCCAATAAGGCTTAAGAGGTTACAGAAAATGATTTAATGAATTAACCATTCATGAAGCCTTTAAAGTGGTACCTATTTGATTTCTGTTGAAATAGCACATCAAAAATTTGGCCAAACCTCATTTCAATTTAGTTTTCCATTTAAATTAAAAGAACACTGAGTGCGCTACATACTTTAAAAGTAGATTAAAATGGATTAAAACCTAGTGAGGTAGACCTAGTGAGAACAAACTATACAGGCAGTAAAGTACAGACTTGGGAAAGAACTGGCAACCACCGTTATGTGACATTAGATATCTAAACTGACTGAACTGACTGAAGTTCATCTGCGTGTGATACACACAAATATGTACACACACATTTCTTAGCCCTTACTTTTGTTAGTTCTCTCATTGGCTTTTGCCTTAATCATTCATTCAGTCACATTACTGACCATCTCAGACTTCAGGATACTACACAAAGTTTTGAGGTTTAAACCTGTTCTCTGTGGCATTTGTTTTCAAAACCTACTATTTTTATGCTTCCTGATTTATTTATATTTTTATCCTGTTCCTGTAAAGCACATTGAGTGACATTTGAGTTTGATGATGGTCTGTATAAATAAAATAAACCCGGAACCTGGGGCTAAAATCATCAAGTGTAGAACCAGAGTACCGAGAATCATCACTGTCTGTCCAGTTGTGAAAAACCACAATTTAACCCACATTAGAATGGAATAAAATGCATGACCTTATTGCCAAGCAGGACCTGCAGATTTGCAGCTTTTGCAGCGGAAATCTGATAACATGTTCATGTTATAGGATCATTTTTTAACGCTGTTATTGAAAACAGCCACAATAAAACGCGGTTATTTGTGTTAAAACATCCCAAAAAGAGAGGAATCCCCAAACTTTTGACAGTCGTGTGCGTGAGAGTGTGCATTTGAGTGCAGAGCAGGATATCCAGGTGTGGGTGTTGGGGTCTGATATGCTGGGAACACTCAAGTGGGTGGAACACCTGTTCCCACAGTCCTTCGCTCTTTCTCCACAAACATCTGCTGCGAGGCGCGTGCTAGCGCGGTGTGGGTTGTCTCCGCGGCCCACGGAGCCGCTGCCCCGTCCCCTCAACGCCTCCACACCAGGCCTGCAGTTCCGCGCCCGCGGGCCTTTTACACTGTCCTGCCAATTAATGACTTACCGTGTGGGAGAGGTCAAAAAAACGAAGACTCTCTGGCTTCTGGTTGCTCATTTCTGATTGTGTGTGTGTGTGTGTGTGTGTGTGTGTGTGTGTGTTTGTCTGTCTTTGCATATGAAACATTCCAGCAACTTTTTTTCCTGCTGTAAATGGAAAAAAAAAAAAAAGCCTGGATTAGGTTCACAATGCACTGTGTGCTGGATTTGCTTTGTTACATCCTGGCAGTGATGTAGAACTAACATATGGCCATGAATAATTCCAACAATCGCTTATTTCTCATCTTGTTTCTTTTCGTATAGTTTGGTTAATACACGCATCGCTTGGATAACATCATGGATCTGAATTATTAATTTATTTTAAGCAATAATAATGATGAATTTATATCTAACCCACCAAAGTCTATTTACCCATTAGCCAGTTCACTTTTTCTTAATGCTGTACTGTTAGAAAAGGGTCGCGGCGACACCACGTCCTGTTTATTACGTGGATGACATCCCACAGAACTTGAATTATGATGTAATTTAACTTTTACGATAATTCTAAATGAATTCTGATAATGATTATGGTAACACTTCAGCAGACGAGGTCATTATAATTGCCCTTGTAAAGCACTTAACTACCCAATATTTGGTCATAAACTGGCTGTTCTTTGCTAAATTATTAAGCAGTGACTAATGAAAATTAAACATCTTCCAGATAATTTATAATTGTTTCATAATTCTTTTGGACGGTCTTGAATATCATCTATTTGTACACAAACCATCTGACCAGGGTGGTGGAGTCTAAAGTCTCTAGATGGTTTTGTAACCTTTTCCAGTCTGAACGTTTGTTCCATGAAATGAACATTGGTCACAAGTTATGACTCACGAGTCACAGCACCCGAATCCGAGTCAAGTCTCGAGTCGTTGAGGGAAGTCTAAAGTCAAGTCACAAGTCTTTCTTTGTGCAACTTAAGTATGACTCGAGCCCGAGTCTCAGACTCGGGTCCCCATCTCTGCTAACTGGAGTACTGACCCTAGCACTTCCCTCTCCTGCTGTTTGTCCCTTTTAGTACTTTTTCTCGTTCTATTCCTTTTTTCTATTATCTAGACTTGTTCCGCATTTCCCTATCCCTACTTGTACCCAGCCTGAAGCAGAACCTAGTTCCCGTTCTCCATGATGCCTCCTGGCTGGCACTGTGTGTAGGGTCCTCTTAAACACAGTAGACTGAAGTAGTGCGTCTGGCAGTCCCTCTTCACCCTGAGCAACTGGACCTGGCATATCCTGGGCTTCCCTCCTCTACACCATGGTGGGCTTCAAGGAGTCTTCTGTTACTGTTTCTGTGTTGCTGTTTGTCTGAATCGACGCCGTCTCTAGTGCTTTGTTCTGGGATTTTTCTGTTTTACTGTTTATCAGAGGCTGTACTGTAATCAGCACCTCCTTTGTTTGCACTTCCCACCAAGACTCCAGAAATAAAATCTCACGAGTGCCTCCTGCAACTGCTTTGTTTACCTGGGATTGCCTGAATATAAGACAGCTTAACAGGAGATAACAACACAACATTTAAAAATGAAATCCGTCTAATAATGGAATATTTATAAATATAATAGATGTTTCTCTGCTTCTCTGCCTGTTGAAGCACAACACAGGTGGAATAGAGTGGAACCTTAGATTACTCTCAGTCTTGGATTTGTAGAGGTGCTCGACTTTAAGGCTTCCTTAAAAAAAATCTTAAAGTGATGTTTGTGAGGTTTAACAAAAAAAAAAAAAACAGTCAAAACATGGTAGAAGGGTTTCTACTGGCTGAAGCTGCAGAAACTTGAATCAACCCATAAAAAAAATTCCCTTCTCTTGTTCCTCACATTTACAATTATGTAGTGGTGTTATACTACGTAATCCATAGCAGTTACTGTATACACTACAAAACCAAACCCCTGAATATTATCCCCTACAGGAAATTAAGGGAAATTAAGGGAAAAGTGCACAGATTCAGGTGATTTAGGGTTAAAACTTTTTTTACTTTTTCAAATTTGCCCCTTAAATAATAGAACCTCCTGAATTAACACCTTAAATTTAAGATTAAAGGGTTTCACACTCATGCCTTAAATCTGATTTTATGGTCAAATTAAGGGTCGGTTCATTCAAATGAGGATTTTTTTGTATTTTTAGTTCAAGGGTTTAGCACATTTGAAGGACATTGTGTTTCATAGTGATTATAATAACAACTTCTAAGTTAAAACGGTCACTGTCCTGAGAAGCATGCTTTAAATATATTTCTGGTGGTATTTGTGGACGATGTACTTCTTTAACCTCCATCCAAGTCCATCTGCTGTCCAGGTTCAACAGTTCCCACGTGCGCTAATCATCTGGCTAACAGGCTAGCGGCCTGGACATCAAAACGCTGTGATTAGATCTAGGATCCACTACATAGGGCAGGTGTATAACAAGCGCTCGGCCTTGAGAGCAGCAGAGCTACTCTCTGGAATCCTCCTCACGTTTAGCCTGTCCGGCGTGTCAGCTTCGCTCAGCTGGAGAAACCCGGGAAGGCCCTCTGACTGCAATGGCTCCTGAAGGCTGCTTAACTATGCACGACTATCCGTCTCCATTTGCACAAGGCAGAAACGCGTAATCCCCCTGTAAGGGGGTCCGTGGCAGCTCAGGGTCAGGGCGAACCGCAGGATTTGGTCAATAGACTTACAATACTATCAGGGACTATTGATTCTGCAGGACCTTAGCGCCTGCGCTACGCTAATTGTTTCTTTTACTGGCCTGTAGCTAAGAAAACATTAAACTCGCTGTTCATGAATTTTAAATCAATGTGAACCCCCCCCACAGACACACACACACACACTCCCCCCACCCCCCCGGGTGAAGTGTGAGCACATCTCCGTGTGCTTGGGTTACTTGCATATGAGTGTAATGAGGGTTGATGGAGTGATTAGTTAATTACATTGTGATGTCGTTTCATACACTCACCCACACACACATTTACACACACACACACACACACACATGCTCAGTTCATTATTGTGTGTGCAGCTCTGACACGTATTCATTCGACTGTATATTCAAACATGTGTTGTTTTTCTCTTCGAAATTCCAGACCAGGACATCTGAATGGTTATCCATATATAAACACCAGTATTTTTTTATTTATTTTTATTATTATTAATGTTGTTGTTGTTGTTGTTGTTGTTGTTGTTGTTGTTGTTGTTGTTGTTGTTGTTGTTGTTATTATGGGCTTGGGAGTCACATATACATCTTCCTCAAGGTTGGAACTTTTGAACAGGCTGGAGACAGTTCTGCATCTCTATGCAGTGACATCACACATGTATATTCATAAAATACATATAAAACATCTATCGACCAAACGTCAGCTCGCAGATGTTTACATATAGACAACAATGATTACTGTAGTGCTACTGTTTAGAGCAAACATCCAAACTCAAAGTTCTTGTATTAACCTTAAATACAGCATATATATCACCTGATAAAAGTGTATATAAAAACATGTAATATCAAGTTACAGACAAACATATATAGTAGAAAATGCACTGTAGGCTACCTTTAGGCTTAGGTTCTAAAACATGAAACGTTCAAATTATATAATCTTGTATTGGACCAAGTATTTAAATGACAAATTAAAAATGTCACATTGACCCATATATCCACATATACAGCTCTGGAAACAAATAAGCGACCATTGCAAAAATGTTCACTTTCTCATAGGTGCAATTCCTCCAGTGCTTCATCAGTGACCTGTTTTAGTTACCTTTTGGTGATGTACCACTCTCAACCTGTTTGTGACAATGATGTGTGGAAAATCCCCAGAAACGTCACTGAACAGTTGTGCCACACACTTCCATGTTAGTATCACCACCATGTTGAGAATGGCCCATCTCTCAAAGAATGTCTGGTTAACACTGGTTCTGTGGTTAGAACCAAAAACCAAAACAGTGTGGAGGGAGGCTGACCATGCACCTTCACAGAGGACTAATAAGTGGGGAGTATATAGTGGGGAGTGAGTGAAAGTACAGTGTTTCCAATAAAGTGGCCAGTAAGCGGAACTATAAAGTAGGTGTTTCTAATAAAGTGACCAGTGAGTGGCCGTACAAGGGGTTTCTAATAAAGTGGCCAGTGAGTGAAAGTATAGTGTTTCTAATAAAGTGTTCAGTAAGAATATGAAGGACTTGCTTCAGGAAAACTGTAGTGTCACATTCTTCTGTTTATCTTACTGTCGGTTGTTTGTATTGCCTATACACTTCGGCCAGGCCACTGTTTTTCCTCTTCAAATATCTGAATGTAAACTTTGAGAGAGAGTGAGAGAGAGAGTGAGCGAGAGAGAGAGCGAGAGGGAGAAAGGGAGAGGGGGAGTGATTGAAGACACTCAGACCTTCTCATCCATCTCCCATTTGTTCCAATCAATTATTCAAGCAGACAGCCAATTACAAATTAGCGGATTTGAGAGGCTGAATTCGGCTCTCCAAAGGCCTGCATTAGGCGAGTCTACCAGTGACTAATCGCTGCAATTCATTTACTGTTGAGTGTGAGAGGTGTTTTAAAACTCCTCCGGTATTAAAGCGCACTCGACACAACCTTCCCACGTTTAAAACTGCAGGGAAGGAAACAGAGACCCTTGCCGGCCCTGAAAACTACTCAGCGCAGGTTTTAGCTGCTTTTTTTAATTGTGTTTTTGATCTTTATGATTGCGTGTGTAACCCCCACCCTCGTCCCCCCCCCAGCTTAATCTGCAATTATTCCCCCGCCTTTGTTCCTGCGCCGCGTCCTCTTACATGCGAATGAGGAGTTAATGGCGACCGAATCTGAAAGGACTTGTGATTTATTCATGCCGTCACAGAGCCGGGAATTACGGTGGATTTTTGCTGCCTCTCTTTTTATTTTGCGTAGTCCTCTATTGATCACCCCCCCCACCCCCCCACCCCACCCCATCCCTCCCGTCTGCCGTTCTGATGGCCGGATTGACGTGTGAGTAATTTATCTGTCTCCTCTGACTGACACGGTATAATGGAACAGCGTCTCCCGATGCCGTTACCACTCCGAATAATTTCCAATTTACCACTCATCAGCGGCTCTCTCCAAAGACAGGGAGCCAGAGAGAAAGACGGAGAGAGACAGAGAGAGACAGAGATGAAAAAAAGAAACTAGATTTATCACTTCAATTACTGTTGTTTCTTGTGTAGCTTTGAAGAGATATGTTTTATGGTGTGACAGCGCTGAAAGATTTCCAGACAGGTTTGAAAAAGCCTGCATCCTATCAAAACAATGGAAGAGAGAGAGAGAGAGAGACAGAGAGAGAGAGAAAGAGAGAGAGAGAAAGAGAGAGACGTCTCCTGAGGACAATGCAGTGGCTTTTAAATGCAGACGACTGCGCGTAACTTGTAAACACGCGAGTGTTATGTCGCTCCTAAATCGACGCCATATGCGTTAGAGATGCTGCTTAAACTTTGTCGCTTTTGATGAATGTTGCTGAAAGCCAGAAATCCTTCCCCTGCATGTATACACACACACACACACACACACACACACACAGTGTATACACACACTTTACTGAAAACACGTACACACCTTGCTGGCGTACACACTACAGTCCATCTGTTGATGCACAGTTTGGGCTGAGCTCCAGGCTGGTCAGTTTCTGAGGGCGGACCACCCCCAGTCTAGCAATGATGCCGACCCCAGAGGCTGATACTCTCCTACCGACACACACTGCCATGCCACCAGTGCTGAGAACGCTCCACCACATAAATAGCATCTGGTCAGCACAAACATTGATGGACTGGTTTGAGTAAACAGATGAGCTACAGTCTGTAGTGAAGCTCTTTTACACTTCCATATTCCAAGTCGCCATATGGGAACAATTACAGCGGTGGTGGAATTCATGAATGGGAAAGTAAAGAATTCGCTGTATTGGTATTAAAGGTCCCATGACATGAAAACGTGATTTTTTTTAACATTAATACGAGTTCTCCTTGATGGTTCTGCAGTGGCTAGAATTGGCAATAGGTGTAAAGAGTGCTTTGATCATCATGCTCCGCCGCTGAGAGAGTGACAGCTCGCAGGCACGATCTGGAATTTGGCACTGTATGTCGTCATAAGGGGAAAAGTTACCGCCCCTTTCTAATGCTTTACCTACCCAGAGAAATTCACCCCCTCCTCTAAAAAAATTGCTCCACCCACTGTCAGTGCTGTGTGTGAGAGACCACAAGCTGGCCCCTCCCCCACCCTCCACCTTGCTCCGCCTCTCTCCTCCTCATTATCATTTAAAGCTACAGACACAGTCCTCTGGAAATCTCACTGTGGGACTGGCTCGGTTCTAAGTGGCTGTAATTCTGCACCAAGGCTGAATTTCGGAAAGAGACTTCAGATACAGTTTTAGGGACCACAAAGCATAAAAAAATCAGCATTTCATGGGACCTTTAGCTTCATTTTTGGTGAAGATTCTTTTCATTTTCAGGGAAGAACGAGGTTTACAAGGTCTACTGACAGCTGTTGATTCAGCACTGGATGGGCGAACACTGGATAATACTGAACAAACTGGAACATGTCTTCAGAATCTTTGTTCATGGAATCCTATACCATAGCCTAAATTTCCCCTAGGTGTGAGTGTGTGCTTCAATGTGTTTAGCTTCTTCGTCGGTTCTGCTCCTGTTTCTTTGTCCTGTGACCACTAGTGTAGGCTCCAGCACCCCAGCAGCTCAGATACTGAATGAATGTTAATCACATTATACTGGAACATTACATTAAACAGAAGAAATGATAAATATGTTCATGTAAATTATATTTAACCTACAATTTGAATTCCCAACCAACACAACTTTGACAAAATCAGGCAACAAAAATGAGTTTCATTCCATTCTGTAGTGTTTCTTCTACCATCTCGGCACTGATTTCAGTGGTAACGTTTATTTTCATGGAGCTTCAAGGGATTAGTTAGAAACATAATTTTTAGAAAAAACTAAACTCAGGTGATTGGGCTGACGGTCTTTTGTTCTACTTATAACTTTTTGCATATTAATATGCTGTTTGTTTGTTGTACATGTAGATAACAGGATTGCTGACGCATTGAGCTCGTCTTGTCGTAACTCGTCATGAGATCCTCGTCCTTGAGGCCATGCAGAAAATGAAAACTGCTCAAACAACAGCTCTCATGGAAACACAGTAAAGGACTTAATAAAGATAAAGGCCTTAATAGATTGTCTGGCTTAAAGGTACAACATTTGGTGGACCTACACTATATGGACAAAAGTATTGGGACACACCTGTTTTTTAGGGTTTGGGCCTCTTACTTTCAGTTAAGATATTCTGGACAACACCATGCTTCCAACTCTGTGGACCCAGTTTGGGGAAGAACCTTTTCTATTCCGGCATGACTGTGAGAAAGCGAGCTCCATAAAGAGATGACTGGAGGAGTTCAGAGTGGAAGAATTTGACTGGCTACACAGAGCCCTACCTCAACCCCATCCAGCACCTTTGGGATGAACTGGAACGGAGATTGTGATCTAGACCTTCTCATCCAACATCCGTGTCTGACCTGCCACAGAAATAATGGACACAAATTCCCACAGAAACTCCAAAATCTTGAAGAAAGTTTTCCAAGAAGAGTGGAAGGAGGACTAGCTCCATATTTAAGTCTAAATCCAAGTCCCTGTTGGTGTAATGATTAGCGACCCAATACCATTGTCCATATAGTATATATAGCAGCTTCTGGCCATTGAGTGAAGGCCAGTGTTCATATCCTACACTGGTGTTTCTTATAAAGAGGCCAATGAGAGCAAACTGGGGTACAAAATGGTCATAATAAAGGGTACAGTTTTCGCACCATTAGTACCTCGTGAAAAGGGGTGGCTGGTGCTCGACTTAGTCTTTAACCAGGCTTCTCTTTCCCCATATTCTGGCCTACCTACCTTTTTTTTTCTCCCTGTCCCTCCCTCTGGAGGCCATGGTCTGCCCTGGCTGGTGATGGAGTGTGGAGGGAGGTCTATACAGACAGGACAGCTTGCTCAAACCCATGGTGCTCAATCACTCTCTTGTCCTCGGCCTCCTTTCATTTATATACCTCCGCCAGACCATATTCCCTCCTTCCTCTTGCCCCTGGTCATTATTACATGCACCTGAGAGAGTCTGCGGCACGCTCAGTCTTCAGAGCATGCTGTGCGTCTCATTGCTGTGGTTAGATCTGCAGGTCCCTACGAGGGACAAAGTGTTGGAAATTTGTACAAATGCTAATGTCTGAAAGCCGGAGGTTGAAGTCGCACAAGTGGGACATTTATATCACTCGCATTTTAACTCCTTAAACTGCAAGGGCCTCTAAACTGTGGAACTCTCTGCTCCAATACTCCAACACTCTTTACAGCGCAGCTCAAAAAGTGTCCTCATTTCTCAGTAGCGTCCTTCAGCTTTTGCTGATGTTGTTCTTATGTAGCTTTCAATTGTTTTAGTTTTTTTGGCGGGGGGGGGGGCAACAATGTTATAATTGTAGTCGTTGATGATTATATTGTTATTATTGTTATGATTATTATTATTTGAACCTATATCTTCTGATTCCCTGTCGACTTTAAGGATTGAGATATGATTGTTGCGGTGAAGGTTGTAAGACTTGACAGTGTTTGTTCAGTGCTGCCGTACACTGTAAGTATATTTGCAAATGGAAATGGTGTGTGGGTGTGTGTGTGTGTGCATGCGTATGTGTGTGTGTGTGTATGCATATGTGTGTAGGTGTGTGCATGCGTACGTGTATGTGTGTGTGTGTGTATGTGTGTGCATGCGTATGTGCGTGTGTGTATGTGTGTGTGAATTTATGTGTGTGTGTGTGTGCATTTATGTGTGTGTCTGTGTGTGTGTGTGTGCATGTGTGTGTATGTGTGTGTTTGTGTGTGTGTGTATGTGTGTATGTGTATGTGAGTTTGTGTGTGTGTGTGTGTGTGTGTGAGTTTATGTGTGTGTGTGTGTGTGTGTGTG
>JBBPDC010000141.1:3945957-3956848 GCA_037974485.1 Hemigrammopetersius urotaenia
CTCTGTCTGCCTGCTCTGTCTTGGGACCTTCCAGGTAGTTCCGAGTCCGGGTCTTGCGGCCCGGCTCGTGACAATAACTGGTGTAAAACAGTCTAGAACCGGTGTTTACCCTCAGAGTGTATCAGTAAACAAAAATTTCAGTAGATATTAATTAAATATTCAAATTTTTGATTTGCTTTGATTTGAATAAAATGTTTATTGTTTAATTGGTTTATTTAATTTAATATTGGAGCTGACATTATTCTTGATTTGAGAGGAGGAGCATGACCAAAGCTCCTTAAAGTTAATCTCTTATGCCCATTTGTTTCAGTCCATTTCCTACGGTGTAGTTTTCACATCCCACCAACTTTCCTACCTGTTCCTCTTAAAAAGAGACTAATCAAGCCTTTCACAGAAGACCCCCAGACCTCCAGACAAGTTCTCTGAATTCTCTTCCCTCCTACAGTCATACAATCAATCATAAATTGAAGGAATGTTGCTAATTCTCCATTCTCTCTCTTCTCATTTTCACTTTTAGTTTTTTGGGCCGGTTGAAAAATATTCACTTCAAGCAGTTACTGAAGGGTTCACTCACATCAGGTGTTTCAGCATGTTTATGGAAATGAGATGAATTTCTACAGACCACCACACATATAACATCGACAATGTTTCAACAGTATGTGCTACTTTTGGCTATAATAATGACGTAATATGTTTTATTCATATGGAAAATGATGTGAACATTTCAATCTTGTCAATTCAATGCAAGAGTATAGGAAAAGTTTCTGGCAGGGAAACTGGTTTAGAGATGGGGACTCGAGTCTGAGAATATGAAAAATATCTCTCACTCTAACTCATGACTCATGAGTCTAAACTCGTAACATTTCATGCAATTATTTATTTATATCTCACACTCTTTCCAACGACCCAAAAACTGTTCACCTCGCCCAGGTGTCCCATTACTTTTGTCAGAGGTGAACGTTTTTCATCTAATAACGGTTTTCGAGGGGCCGTTGGACCGTCGTTGGAAAGGGGTCACAGAGCCCCATCTAACTGTGGAGTTTCACATTTAGAGTGAGAGATATTTTTCATATTTAACATTTAGATTTAAGATCATTTAAGGCAAATCCTCCATGTTGGTGAGGGCAGATCACAGCATGGGATCAAAGCCAATTGTAATCTCAGGGTTTGGCAAATTAGCAGATCTTGTAAACATTTAGAGCTCAACATTTACAGCTCAAACATCCCACATTTAGAGACGCCTTTTGTAAACATTGCCACTCAAAGACTTGAGACTTGACTTGTAAACATCTCTGGACTGGTTTTATTCAAATCTGCAAGACTACAGATAAAGAGGGAGTGGGCAGAAATTGTTTCTATTGTATTGATACTGGAGCCACACGTTATCATTTTCATTAAATTCACAAAAAGAATTTACGGTATGTGCACAATAGGTGGGGAAATGATTCAAAATGCCTTTATTTGAAACCTCTGGCCTCCTCCTGAACTCTGGTCCACGTTCAAAGACCCTATCAGAGCTTTGATATTAAATAACTCAGGGCACTTTGGAAGAATGCTACAAGCAATCCTATTAAACAAATAAAGGATTATGGTGTCGGAGCGCTGTCCTTACACATCCATGCTGTAAATAGGTCTGCAGTCATGAACTGTACGCGAGACCGAGAGGTAGCGGCTCCTCGTTTGAGTCTGTTAGTGCGGCGTTTGAAGCGCTGTCACTCAGATTTACCTGCAGTCTTGACGGAGTGAAACGTGGCTCTGAGGCACGGCTTATCCCGCGCTTATATTTACTTAATGCAAATCGGCCATGTCGTGCATGGCTTTTGGTGATTATGATAAATCAGATTATCTCCTCCATCTT
The DNA here is from genome assembly GCA_037974485.1 of Hemigrammopetersius urotaenia. Classification (NCBI taxonomy): domain Eukaryota; kingdom Metazoa; phylum Chordata; class Actinopteri; order Characiformes; family Alestidae; genus Hemigrammopetersius; species Hemigrammopetersius urotaenia. Next base: position 3,947,816 of record JBBPDC010000141.1, read on the forward strand.
GTCACACTGCCTGATGGGGAATTAAAGGTGAGAAATGTGTGAAGAAATGGATTTAAAGGGGTGGAAATGATAAAGAATGGTGATGCCCCCGCTCTTTCCCCCTCATTGGGGCTTTTCTTCTTTTTTTTTTGTTTTGATTAGTATGAACAATGGCACATCTCTATACATGATGGCTGAATAAGTGACGAGTGCTGTGTTTTGCTGTTTTTCATCACAGAGAAATTGTCTTTCCCTTTGTAGGGATAGGAGCATGGATGATAGCTCATCTTCCGAATCCTTTTTGTGACCTAACATGGTGTTCAGCGGTATTCAACGGTACATTTTGACATTTTGGCAAAGGATCTGGCCTCTGATCACGGGAGTGTTAGATCCTTGATCCTAAACAGTCAAGGTCTATGATGCTTCCCAGGCTTTCTGTTGTAATATATTTGCCACCCCAGCAAGTCCCACTCAAGCACAGTGAACAACGCCACACTACAAATGCAACTGCCTTCGAAGCTTGATTTCATTGTTATCAAGCGTGCTGACCTGGGATCAGTTTTAATTTGCACAGATGTTCCCGGTCGGTAGAGCGTTAAGTATGAAAACTGGATCAGCCTCATTTCTCTGACATGCTTAACCCTTAGAACTCAGAGCGTATTCATAAAAAAAGATTTTTACAAATCCAAAAGATGCAACACCCCATGGTGTAAAACAGTCTAGAACTGGTATTTACCCTCAGAACTCAGAGTGTATCAGTAAACTCTGATTTCAGTAAATATAACCGGTGTAAAACAGTCTAGAACTGGCATTTACCCTCAGAACTCAGAGTGTATCAGTAAACCCTGATTTCAGTAAATATAATCTTTGCTTCTTTGTAGCGAACAAGAAATTTCTAAATCATCACACATTTCTTTAAATCATGGTGAAAGGTATTAAACAGACCTGCTTTTTGGCTCCTGTATGACACTGAATGACAGTGTTATGTATTAAAAAGGGATACTGGCTTAGAACTTTGTCTGTTTTTGCAGAAAACAGGATGCTATGAAATATCAGAAACCAGATAAACAAGTCTGTTTGAGTTTGCTCATGTGTGTGATTTTTTATCAATGCAATCAATGTAATGTAGATCAGACTTTGAGGACAGCAGCACTGGAACCATGGCGTTGTCCAACAGGTCTTGGTCTGCTGAAGGAATACGATTGTCCTTCACTGGAAGTAAGGGACCTCCTGTTCATTGCTTGGAATTATTCATTGATATCTTGCACCCTCCTCGCCCCAGTGTCCCATTACTTTTGTCCGAGGCATTACTGTGGAGGTTCACATTTAGAGTGAGAGATATATTTTTCATATTTAACTTTTAGATTTAAGATCATTTAAGGCAAATCCTCCGCCCACTGTTAAGTAACAGCAGGGCATGGCCAATTAGCATATCTTCTACACAATTAGAGCTCAACATTTATTGTTCCCTCAACCCACCCTCATTGTCCCCTCAGCCCATCCTTATTGCCCCACAACCCAGCCCCATCCCTCTCCCCCAACCCACCACCATTGCCCCCACCTATAAGCTTTCATTATGTAGCTTATAGAACTTCTTAGGTACTTTAGCCTTAAAGCCTTCATTTAGCTCTGAAAACCAGACACGGGACACCGGTTATTCAGACCTGATCAGCTACTTCTAACTGCAGCCAGAAACATGCTCAGCAGTTTTGGGAGGAGAGTGATCACTTTGCCGAAGACTGCAGGTGAAATGAAGGCCGCTCAGCCCTGGGAGGTAGCTGGTCACCTCGGTGCGGTTCTCTGTGGAGGAGCTGCAGCCCAGCAGAGCTTCTAACTTCTCGAGATTGTCTTTGGCAAGCGCCTCCGCCGAGGCATCAATCTGTCCATCTGGGTAAAATCAGCGGCCAACTCCAGTGCAGCTAAATATTTACTCTGTCAAATCCACATGGCCACGCAGATGAAAAGAGGCATTCATCAGGAATTCTGCCGCTTGTCAGCTTAAGGACGAACAGCGGAGCCAAAACCTCCCACCAAGACACGGGGTGCTGCAGCAACATTGCTATATTTAGCCACAACCGGGCGATAAATATCAGCGTATTGCTTCTTCTAGGTAAATAGAGGATAAATATTGGCAAGGTGATTCAGAGGTAATGTAAACAACGTTTCTGAGGGGAGATTGTTTGGAAGGGACGCGCGAGGACACTGTGATGGGCTTGCCTTGTGATGAGCACTTAGATGCTTTCTTTTTTTCCCCCCAGTCTGCGTCTGAGGCAGGTTTGCGTCTCGCTCTTTGGGGCCCTTACTTTTAGGGCATGATGGATGAACGAACTGATGGATACTTGCGCAGATAAATGAAGTAATGTTTAAACTGACTAATCATTTTTTGGCCTACAAAACCTTCCCAAGCAGATCCATATTAACGTTCAGGGTTTCTGTGATATACAGTTCCTTTATTTCCATTAAGTACAAGCTACTCATTTTTCCAGGCCTGAAAAAAGAGAACAGAGAATTTAACTCCTTCTTGGCCTTTTATTACAGATTTCACTCTTTTGCGTTCAGTTTTCACCCTTTACGGACAGGAACGGAACAATCAGTGTCACTCATTCATACCAGATGATTTTTACCAACTTACCGAGAACTTTCGCGAAGTTACTGGTCATCAGATCTTAATAATAATGCATTTTATTTATAGAGCGGTTTTAAAGATACTCAAAGATGCTTTACATAGAATTCAAGATACAAAAAACTTGACATTAAAATCAAATGTTTAAAAGAAAATGTATTTAATACATACATAAGGAAACAACAAAATAAGAAGGAACAAGTGAATGAAACAAATGAACAGATGCGTGTGGGCGAAAGAACAGTGGTTAGAGGCTCTAAATGGGTTTGAAGAGATGGAATTTGAGAAGAGGAATGAAAGTTGGGGCAGTGGTGGCCCAGTGGGTAGGAAACATGCTTCTGGGTCAAGAGGTTTGGGTTCGAATCCTAACTTCACTGCTGAGTTCCTAAGTGAGACGCTTAACCCCAAGTTGCTCCAGGGAGACTGCCCCCTGTAGGCAGGGAATGGAAGTCGATTTGGATAAAAGCGTCTGATAAATGCCATAAATGTAAAGTTGCCAGCTCTGTTCATTGTCTGATGGTTTGGGCCAGACTCCAAAGGGACGGGGCTACAGAGAAGGCTCAGTCAACCCAGATTTGGTGCTTTGTCCTGACAGGTGGACGTAGAATGTTGGCATCTGCGGAGAAGGAGTGTGATGGTGGAGCAGTTCAGAAAGGTGGGAGGGTGTCAGCTTATGGAGAGCTTTGAAAGTGAGGAGGAGGATTTTGAACTGTATACGACGAGCCGTTTTGGGCAGTAACATGTTACTGTTCACATTATTGTAATTTGTTTCATTTTTTAGTAATGTAGTAATTTAACATGTTATAATTTTAAAATTGATAATGAGATTAATGTTACAATTTCAGGTAACTTTACATTACCTCTGCATTACCAATAAAATCAAGTGCTTTAACATCTAGTGTGTGTTTAGGTGACTTAAGAGTGTGTTTAAGCTGACTTAAAGGTGTGTATGAGCTGACTTAAGAGTGTGTTTAAGCTGACTTAAGAGTCTGTTTAAGCTGACTTAAGAGTATGTTTGAGCTGACTAAAGAGTGTGTCTGAGCTGACTCAAGAGTTTATCTGAGCTGATTCAAGAGTGTATTTGTGCTGACTCAAGAGTGTGTTTGAAGTGACTCGAGAGTGTGTCGGAGCTGATTTAAGAGTGTGTTTGAGCTGACTAAAGAGTATATTTTAACTGGCTTAAGTGTGTGTCTGAGCTGACTTGAGTGTATTTGAACTGACTCAAGTGTATTTGAACTGACTTAACAGTGTGTTTGAACTATCTTAAGAGTGTGTTTAAGCTGACTTAAGAGTGTGTTTAAGGTGACGTAAGAGTGTGTCTGCACTGACTTAAGACTATGTTTGAGCTGACTTAAGAGTTTCTTTAGAGAGTGTGGAAGTAACTAGTTATCTCACTAGTAATGTAACAAATTACTTTTGAAATAAAGTAATCACATTAGTAATTTGATAACTATTAAAGGGATCAATCAGTAATCACTAGTTTAATTACATATTTAAAGTAAATTGCCCAACACTGACAATGGGTAATAGGAAGCCAATGGAGGTTTCGGAGGACCAATGGAGTTTTTGCAGAACAAATGAAGGTTTTGGATTAATCCAAGCAGCAGGAACACTGCTCAAGTCGAGACTACTAATTTTCCACTGCCTGCATGTTGCACCTGGGCTGGGAACACTGAGTGAGTGAGATGGGTGGCTTGAAAAACACAGGTCTATGTGCTAATGGTACCACACTGTGGTTTAAATGAGTTTTTTAAGGTGGTGTAATAATGGAAACACACTTGCGAGTCTAGAACTAATAATCTCATTCCAGTCTCACTCCAGCCTTCTGCAAGTCTCACTCCAGTCACTTCACCAATGTTGGCAATGATCCCTTTAAAGCTATTGTCATTTTTAATGGCCCTCATGTGAGTGGAGGCATACTTTTTCACAGCACCGCAAACTTGCTCCGGGTCGGCCCTGACCTGGTCCAGTTAGAACGTGGATTCTTCACTGGCCTTCAGATTCGGATGGTACCGCTCGTCCTTCATCTGTCAAGGCGTCCTGCTTTACTTCTAATAAGCACAGACACGGAAAGGGGGAAAAAATGGGAACTTTGTGGTTAATTACACCAGATAATTTAATTTTGATTAATAATTAACATCTCTTTTCCTAACTAAATATCCATAATTAATCAACAAATCATAAAGAGAGAGAGGACTAATTAGCTCGCGGACCCAAACCTGACCAGTTAATCCATATCGCGGAGTTGACACTGCTAATTGCGGGAGTAATCAGCGCTCCACCCTGTGGGATTTGATGGAGCGGATTGTAAATGGGAGGGAGCGTGTGCCTCGATGATGGCTCCATTTGTTACCATGGAGGAGTGTCATCATGGTGACAACGCCGGAGTGGGAGTGGAAAGGAGTATTCATGTTGAGGTTCTGCCCCCACCCACCTAGCCTGTTGTGTGTGTTTATGTGTGTGTACAGAGAGAATCTTGTTTCATAATTGAAAGTAATTTTTGTCTACCCCTCCCGCTTTAATGCTTAAGGATGCGTTTATTGTCTAAAGCTGGCTTGTTATCTGCAAATTATGAGGATAATGTTGCTAATGTGTAACTGAAGGAGCAAACCTTTTCCAGCCCTTTAAAATCCACACATCAACACTGTTCACTTTGCAAGCCTAGATCACCAGAATTCTCAGCCAAAAGGGATCTTCTTACAGGAAGCCTCCATGGATAGCATGCTGATGGCATATATTCGACAAATTCAAATGTTAAATACATAGATTTTATCACATTTTTGGTTTTATCATTATGTTAGATTTTGGCTGTTCATGATAGTCTTGTCTTGGCTTATTTATTATGTTTGGGGAAAACAGTCGCACTTCAGAGTTCGTGGCCTCACGGATATTTCTTATACTAATAATTGTTCATGGAAACCCCCACAAATTTGCAGAAACTGCAAATATCATCCATGTATTTTTTTCATGCATTTTAAATTATTAAGAAAAATATAATTATAATAATTAACGCAAATTCAGCTAATTTAGAAATGTCGCTGTATTCAGAGGCGAGAGGTTTGAAAGTAGCCAATCCGAGAGCGTTATTCATTTGTCCTCGCTGCTGATTGGCTGCTGCCCTTTGACGCATCTCAGAGCAGTTTCCCTCGTGGAGCTCGAGTTTACATTTACATTATTTTTAAGGGGAAAGTATTAAGTTTTAAAGGAACTGAAAGTATTTTGGGAGCATATATTGAGGGCATATTTAAGGTTTAGACTATAAAAATACACATTTATAGGCATCATTATACCACAAATTCACATTTTTTCACACTTCGCAGGTGCTCTTGAAGCCGTGAATTTCGCGGTTGACTGTATTGTGAAACGTTACTTTTCATTGAGGTAGTCTTTGCTGGAAGTCACTGATATTTCAGTGAAGTCTGCTGCTGGGTTTCGGGGTCCTAAGGTCACCACTGGACATGTTCTCATTGAAAGAGAAAGGTGGTGTGATCTGTTCTTCTCTGAGGTTTTGGCTGGTTCTGTGTCTGAATGCCTGTATGGCAGCGCTACTATATATACAGTTTTCCCCTCCAGCACTTTGAAGTGATCAGTGATGCTCCAGGACTACTTTCCGGCAGTGGCCCTCATGCATCAGAGAATCATGTAATGCCTTTGGCTGCTCAGATTGGTCATACAGCTAAACTGGGAGAACAAATGGGAAAATTCAATTACTATCAATTAGGGGTTTTTTTGTTGTCATTTTGTGATTCAGTGGTGGTGACAAAGTACACATACCCAGTAGTTAAATTTAAAAAAGGATATTACATAAGTCCTATAATCTCAATTATACTTGTACAGAAATTATTGCATTTAAATGACAAAACTGCAGCTGATTTTATTAATAGCGTCCACACAGACCTTACAAATACATTAAGGAAAATGTTAAAGGTAATCAATTTCTAAAAGAATACTAAAACAATGATATTGTGAAAAAACTGATTTTCAAATAATAGAGCTTGATGTTGTACATATACTCCAACTGAAACCACTCGCCTCATAATGTGTAGGTCCTCCTTGAGCAACCCAAAAAGTATCTGACAGATCTTTTAAACCCTGTAAGTTGAGCACGAATGGATCAGACAGACTTAAACTCTTTGTTGTGTTCCTCAAACCATTCCTGAACAGCTGCTGGAAGACTCCACTGCCTTTGGAGAACACTGTTGCTATGAAGGCGTGTACTTGCCTGCAACAATGTTTATATAAGTGATACCTGACAATGTAGGACCACTTGTGGAGATCCAAGGTTTCCTGGCAGAACGTTGTCCAGAGCATCACACTGCCTCCACCAGCCTGCCTTCTTAGCATTTCCAGGTAACACACACCTCTAGCCATCTATTTTACTTTATTCTAATTAATTATTTATTTGTAATAATTTATTTATAGGCCCCATGGTGGTGCAGTGGGAAATTCTGGACAAAGGGCAGCAGCCAATAAGCAGTAAGGAGAAATAAATAAAGTTCCCGGATTGGCTACTTTCAAACCTCCTGTATCTGTCTGGTTGCCTTGGTAACTGCCCCCCAAACATAAACAACAAGCACTGAGGATATCTGTGGTTTCCGTGATTGAAGCAATTATTCGCTTGATTCTTAGAAAAATCTGCGAGAGACTGAAGCCACGACAGCTAAACTGTAAACTTTTCATACATAAGATAGGAGATAAGATAAATCTTATTAGTCCCACAAGTGGGAAATTTGTTTTGCCAAGGCAGAAAGTGGAGAGTACAAAGTTAAAAATGAAGAATAAACAGAATAAAATAGAATAAAACAGCATAAAAATTAAATACCACACAAATGTCACAAACTGACCTGAGTGAATAACACAAATGCTCTAACACTGCAGGAGGTGGGACTTTTAAGTACAGTCACTTTTTTCGTTACCATTGAGTGGTTTCCACCTTTATAAAGGTTCCTGTACAACAAAAGAAAAGGAACTTTCCTCAACACACGTCCCGGTTCCAGACAGCTCAGTTACACCATTAGTCGTCAGCAACTGTCGAACATATGAAATTGCACAAATCAATGTGGAAATCTATCTCTTAACATCTAACCCCTGTATTGACACTAGAAGTAATGTTCCGCACCCTGAGGAGGTTTGATATCATTGGATAGTGATGAGGGGATGTTTTGCCTTTCATTTCCACCGAGTCGTCTCACCTCGCATGAAATATGCATAAGGCAGGCATTCCGGAGTGGTAGACTGGAAGGCATTTTTAACACCAGAGGTTAAAGATTCCTGTAGGCACGTTCACCTGTGAAAAAGAACATGCGTGATAAAAAGATATTACAGGATGCAAGGAACGCGTGAGAAAGGACTTGATTAGGGACGTGTCGGAGCAGTCAGTCTGGCTTCAGACGCCGTATGCATGCTACAAATGCGTGTAGCATACAAGCTCTGTGAGTTCCAGTTATTATTAACCTAGCGTCACATCGACAGTAATTGTGCGCCGAAACTTGTATTTTACACACCAATCCTGTCACCTGTAATTGTAACTCACGTTCTGTAAACCACATAAAGAAACCAGCGCTGTAGTCGCTTTCCCCAGTGTAGTTAAACAGCCACTTAGCTCAGGCTGTCCACACACTAATAAACCGGATCAGATTAAAGACGTCAGCAGACATGTAACAGACCCATTTAAAAATAAATAAGGAATAATAAGGGACCCGTTTAACCTATTTTTAGGATCAATGCACTGTCGAAATTCACATACCCAGCAAATGAAAACCATCTTCTGTTTCTTTTGCTTCTTTCTAAATTTAGTTTAGTCTAAAGTTCTACAGTCCAGCTGCTACATCATCAGACGGTCATGAGTTACAGTGCAGGGTCCTGTAATGAAGTTACACCAGACTGTATTGTGACTTAACTGAGATGTCAGTGCTGGTAAATTCAGGGACAGAGAGTGAAAAGCCATCTCCCTGCTACTGATTTGAGTAAATCGGAGATGCGAGGCAGACCTGAGGAGGTCCCTCTCAGAGGCTGAATCTTCCACATCTGTGCAGTATTCAAATCTTTGGTATCAGTCATCTTTAGTAATGGTGTATAAAGAGTTATAGACTGAAAAGTGACGATGTAATGACCCTGATCTGAGTAAGAATCAAACACCCATTTCAACCAAATTCTTCAGTTACCAGAGCAACAAGAAAACATCAACTACGTCTCCACCAAGATTTAAGCAGCTATTAAATGCAGATTCTTAGAATTAGTTAAGTATACATGGGATCATACGAATAAACAATTTTTATGAGTCAGTTATATCATTGTTAGCAAGGGTGCAGATCCTGGACAACGTTACGTGTGTGTATATATGTATGTGTACACACTAGAGGTGGGCATAGATTAATTTTTTTAATCTAGATTAATCTCATTGTAATCTTGAGATTAATCTAGATTAAAAT
>JBBPDC010000141.1:4032155-4039655 GCA_037974485.1 Hemigrammopetersius urotaenia
TGTGTGTGTGTGTGTGTGTGTGTGTGTGTGTGTGTGTGTGTGTGTGTGTGTGTGTGTGTGTGTGTGTGTTTGTAAATAGAATACACAGGAATGTCTAGTGCAGCTCTGTAAATCTCTTCTAACTATGTGTATAAAATATATAAAGCAAATAACAAATAAAATGTAATATCAAGCATATTGATAAATAGATACATAACTAGAACTACAACATATATACTAAATAATATATGTTCTATATATAAATAATACAAGTTCTCTGATTAATTAATCTAAATTAATGGCACACATTTTGGCAAATGAATAATCAATATTACAGACTTTTTATTTAATTTATCAACCCTCATAGTCACACGTGTACACACCACAGCACACAATGTGGAATTCTTTCTCTGTATTTAACCCACTCACCAAGTGAAGCAGGGGGCTGCCACCAATAGGGGGCTCCCGGGAGCAGTGTGTTTAACATCAGTGGTGACACTAGAACTTCGAACCCACAACCTTCTGATTGCAAGGCAAACACCCTAACCACTAGGCCACCCAACTGTTTCAGCACGGTCTGTGTGCAGTAATGGGCTAGCAATCAGAAATATGACCTAATATGCTGAGGAAAAAAAATCAAAAATGCTTCAGCGAGAAAAATGATAGAATAGTTCTGGCCTCCAGCGTACAAGGCATCTCAAAATAAACTCGGCAAAAGAGCCCATTCTGTCAGGAAGTGAGTTAGTGGGTCACGGGTAGCAGAGATGTCAAGTCTCAAGTCTTTGAGTGGCAATGTTTACAAACGGCGACTGTAAATGTGAGATTTTTGTTCTAAATGTTTAGAAGATATGCTAATTGGCCACGCCCCGCGATTACAATTGGCTGTTTCTTAGCAGGGGCGGGACTGTGTGCTCTGATATGTCCTCACCAACATGGAGGATTTGCCTTAAATGATCTTAAATCTAAATTTTAAATATAAAAAAATATATCTCTCACTCTAAATGTGAAACTCCACAGTTAGATGGAGCTCGGTGACCCCTTTCCAACGACCCAAAAACATTATTAAAAAACATTATTAGCTGAAAGCAGTTCACCTTAGACAAAAGTAATGGGACACCGGGGCGAGGTGAGCGGTTTTTGGGTTGCTGGAAAGAGTGCAAGATAAAAATAAATAATTCCATGAAATGAACATTGTTTACGAGTTATGTCTCACGAGTCACAGCACCCGAGTCTGAGTCAAGTCTCGAGTCATTGAGGGAAGTCTGAAGTCAAGTCACAAGTCTTTGTGCGACTTAAATGCGACTTGAGTCCGAGTCTCAGACTCGAGTTCCCGTCTCTGACAGGTAGACTGGTCAGTTTGGGTCCGAGTGCCGGGTCCAGTGTGGCGCCACTGGCGCTGGGATCAGGCTGTTCTGGCTCGGACAGCTGGGTTCACTATTATATGCTTTGTGTTGAGGTAGATATTTTAAACCTGATGTTCTCTAATGATACAAAAATCCTTTATTGCATGAACGATACTTCCATCAACTCATTTTTTAAAACGTAAACTTTCCCCTCACTATGCCAACTAGTTTCAGCATCCTACTTTCAGCACCACCACTGGGTCCCTGAGCAAGACCCTTAACCCCAAGTTGCTCCAGGGAGAGACTGTCCCCTGTAGTTAAGGAATGGATGTCGCTTTGGATAAAAGCGTCTGCTAAATGCCGTAAATGTAAATGTAACGTAAATGTAACTAGGGCAGCTGGTGGCCTAGTGCTTAAGGCATTCGCCCTGTGATCAAAAAGTCCGGGTTCGATTCCCAAGACCGCTAGGCACCTCTGAGGTATCCTGAGTAAGGTTCTGCCCCCACACACTGCTTCCCAGCCGCTGTGTTTGTAGCTGCCTCCTGCTTCACTTGGTGAATGGGTTAAATGCAGAGGAAGTATTTCGTGGTGTTCACGTATGACCAGATCTTCACTTCATATCTGATATTATTAGTTGTATTGAAAAATTATAACAAATGACATTAAATTATATTTAAACAATGCAGAACAGAAGCATTCTCACTTTGGACCCTACTGTTTAAATACATATTCCTTTCTGTATGTTACTGTTTGAAAATGTCAGCTATTCTGTTCACAGTTTTGTGTTAAGAAGGTGCCAATTTAAAACAAATAACTGGTTTGTGAAGCTTAAACTGGGCCTTTTAAGATGTTGTGGCTCCATCTAAGGATGTCAGACATCCCCTAATGCTTCATTACTGAAAAGTGTTTATCCATTGTGTTTATCTGTGGTTTCCATTAATAATCAAATATATTTGATAACTGAGTTAAATTCCTTTTTTTTTATTCTCCAAGCAACAAACCAGATGGCTAGGGTGAATGAGAGTAGAATTTAGTTTGTCTAGCCGATTTATTCTGTGCTTGTTCCACGCTTGGGTACGTTTTCAGCATTTTCACACAGTAAAAAAAGGACACAAAAAAATCTTCAGGGGTTGTCTTCCTGAGACAGGAAATCCTGAAATAACATCATGCAAAGAGGGTTCGTGAGCCCACAGTCAAACGAGCAGAAAATCAGACAAATCAGGGGCCGCTAATGCTCTGCAATAACTGTAAACAGGCCAACCAGCTGTTAGGATTTAGGCCAGGTCCTGGCCTGCTCGCAGTAGGGGAAGTAAGATCAGCTGCAGCTGTTTTACAAGAGTTTGTACATAAACAGAAGTGAGAAGCAAGGCTGAGAAGATAAATGAAAATCAAACAAAGTACTAGAGTACATTACTCTTACCCTAGTGTCTGTCTGGAACTGATTTGCATGTCTAAAGTCCCTTAAGAACACCTAAACCCACTTGGTTGAAGAACATTCACTGACACAGAAAGGCTTTGCTGTAAAGTAATGTGGCTCTATCAGCATCATCAGATTTGCGAACTGTCTTCAGTTCCCCTTCTTTTACTTTAAAATAAAGTGGGAATATGAAGCACTAATGCAGCTCTCTCACTATGTAAAGAAAGAACCACTCTTCCAGATTAAACTGCACTTCACTATTTTCCCCACAAGGTGTCTCCCTGCACCATTACTCAGGATCCTGGATTATCCAGTCAATCACTAATGCCTTTTTTTCAAAACCGTGCACGTGTACAGCTTGTCTGCATTGTGAAATAGAGTTACTGTTTGTGTTGATGGTTCTTCAGCATTAGTTTCTCTTTGTTGCATGATTTACACCGCAAAATCACTCCACTAAGAACCATCCGCTACAAAACCAGTATACACAATATTTACACAATGGTGTCACTGCTTAGTTTAGCTGATAAAATCAAACCAAGGAAATCCACTGCACCTCTAGCCCATCTACAGAAGCTAAGCTGCCCTGGTATTATCCACCATTAATCCTTCGCTTTAGTGAAATATCTGGTCACCCTGGGAATAAAGGCAGCAGTGATGAGTACATATATATATACAGTATATATATAATGCATATTGTTTTCATTCCTCTCAATGAATATGCCTCACTGCAGACATTTTTTCATAGAATCAGCCTGCCACAAAAGCAATAATGTGGATAAACAGAATCCGGGAAAAACTATAAGTGGAGCAAAATTATCGGAATCTAAAGCCTCTCTAAAGCCTTCAACTCAATAAAATTTTGTGTTTCCTCACCTGTACCTTCAGGTTGTATTCTTTGACTTTGGTCCTTGACATCCGTTGCAGAGTCTCCAGGTTTAAAAATACTTAACTGCCTTTTAGCAAAGAGGCTCTCTTGAAGTGAAACCCCATTCATGCCGTCACTCATGCCGCCATGTCTAATGAGCATGTGTATCACCATCTGTTGCTGAGTTCGGAAGCCTTTTCCACACTCCAAGCACTCCGAGGTCTTGCTCTGGGAATTCTTCCGGCCATGCCGGGGAGAGGGACGGTACTCTGAGTCACTCAAACTCTCTGGACTTCCCTCTCCTGTAGATGCCAGCTCGTTGATTCTGTGCTGATCGACGTTGAGACTGTTGTTGATTGGGTTGCGGCTCACCGTTCCCCGCTTTTTCTTACTGGGGATACTCAAGGGGGCATCCAACTGCTTTTTCCGCTTTTCTTGCCTCAGTAGCACGTATTCCCCCTTCTCTCTGTCGTAGGCCACGTCCGCGTCTGCTAGCCTCTCTTCCCAGCCCAAGCCCTTCTCAGAGACCTCTACCACTCGGCCCCGGGTGGCCAGCTGCCAAGCCTGGTAGCTGCTCACAGGGTCCAACTCTGGGATTCTCTTGCCAAGGCTCCCCTCTGAGACCTTTTCCGTCTCACCCGCCGCTTTCAGGTTCAGACACTCTAGGAAGCGTCTCTTGGTGACGGGAGACAAAAGGTCATTGCTCTTGTTAGTGGGTTGCTCGGCATTGCTGTGGACGCGCTCATGTAGCCGCAGACTCTTGCGGTCATGGAAGAAGTTCCCACACTTGGCGCACAGTTCATACAGGCACACTTCGTTCACTAGGGAGGCTTCATCCTGCGCTACGTCGTTGACAGAGGCAGGTGGTTCAGAGTCACTCTTTGGCTTGGTCTTGGTGCCGTGGGTTTTCATGTGGCTGCGCAGGAACCAGGGCTCACGGAAACGCCGCCCACAGATGCGGCAGCCATGATCGAGTGTACTCTGGTGCTTCTTCATATGGGCTTTGAGGAACCAGGCTTGAGTAAACACCTGGTCACACTGATCACAAGGAAAGTCCCCTTTGCCAAGTTCGTTCTCCTTCTCTGCTTCTTCCATGCTAGGACTTTCCTCCACGGGAGATTCTTTTTCCACCATCTTCTCTACTCGGGACTGTGGATGATCTTTCTGCGAGGCATCGTGTAGGTCCTGCATGTGCTGCTCCAGCTCAGCCTGACTCCGGAGCCTCTTCCTACACAGCGAACACTGCTTGCCTCCCTCGCTGGACGTCCTTTCCTTCTTAACCCCTTTCTTTCTGGTTTTAGTGGCCTCCTCGCCATTGACTACCTTATTGCAAGCAGAGGTGCTTTCTGTTGGGCTGGAACAACCACCTTGCTCCTCAGGTATGCCTCCTTCCTTTTCTCCTTCATCTTCCACATCTTCCCTATCACCCCCCGGGCTCTGGTTCATGCTGTCCAGCTTATGACTACGGATGTGGGCCTTCAGAGTGCCTTTCTGTGCTGAGCGGTGCTGGCAATGAGGGCACTTGTATGGCTTCTCCCCAGTATGCTTTCTCATGTGCTGGGACAGGGAACTTAAGAAAGGAAAAGTCCTGCCACAGAGCTCACAGTTATGGCCATGATTCTTTTCCTCATCCACATCACTGGGGCCGCCCTTGGAAAGGGACTCGTCTGCCGTGACTTCTTGCCGTTCAATCTCCATGTCTAGATTCGAATGATCTGCTATGCTGCTATCTGTTGACCAATTTGTTATATCCTAGTAAATCCAAGTGCACTTTAGTCATATGTGCTGGATCAAAGTTCTCTTCGCCATAAGTGTCACTGATGTTCGACGGCTAGGACTTGCATCGCTTTCCCCTTGAATATTGCTGAGGTATCTTCTGCTATGAAGCATTTCGCCAGCAGGGGGCCTGCTTCATTTCACGACCTGAAAAGAAGTGACAGGAAACAAGAACATTAGAGAATGAAGTCAATTCCGCAAGTTGGTTTGTTTATGTTAGACGAGTAGAGCTGCATAAAAGTGGTGCTTTTGAGTGTGAAGATCTTTTTTAAGACTGGCAGAGCTTGTACTCGTGCATTAGCTGAATAATATGATACAATCTTACTACAAGTAGTCCAGGAGACAGAGGCAAGAGCAGAACACCTAGTAATGAAGCTATATGATGATGACCCTGACGTGTAGGTTAGTATCATTATAATGGGAGCGTTGTAAATGTTTATTCTTTCTTTAACACTAGAACTGCAAACATTGCAGGCCCCCCAAGAACGGCCAAGGGGGGTCATTTTGACCCCCTGCTGCAGTAGCATCAGCAATTTAATTTCTAGAAGCTGTGAAGTGACTCATTCCCAAATTATTTTTTAAATAACAATGACTTGACCAAATAAGTGTTTAAAATATATATTTTGTCTTAAATTTCGCAGTATTTTAATCAAAGGTGCGCCGTCAAAGTCGGATGGCGTCACAAGCGTCTAGCGTTGCTAAGCAACCGGGAGCGGTGGGAGGGGCTGTATACAGTGATCTAAACGAATGGGTAAGAATGACTCCTCAGCAGTTCAGGGTATAAACGGTCGTATTTATTTTTCTTTTCATCACACACTCACCAAAATCCACTAGATGATTAATAAAGCCATTTTAGGAAAACTTTAAAATGTTGAGGTTTTATTTTAACAGAACTACATGCCAGGGGTTAAAAATGACTTAAGCATATCAGTAATTGGACACAGTGTATTAAGTACACTGGACTGTACTGATATTCTATTAAAGAGAGAGAGAGACCAAGGAAGAGAGAGAGAAGCAAACATCATTAGTATGTCTAATGTGTAACTATGTGTGCTACCTTCAGGGCCTGGATGAGGATCTGTCTGGCTGCATCAGGCAAGCGACTCTGACAGGCTGACGTGTGCAGAGAGACAGACTGAGAGCTTCTTGATGCCTCATCCCTCACAGGGAAACGTGTCTCTTTTCAGAGTGTATTAAACTGACTAATTTTAACAGCTTTCTCCAGTCTGTTCTGACTCAAACAAGCGCCTCTGACAATTTCTCTCGCGAGCACCTTCGTCGCGCCCGTTCCGCTAAGGTGGACACGGCATATTTAAAATACGCTATGCCCACACCCCAGCCGGGAATCAGGATTTCCTGCCATTTTGTCTTATTTTCCATCAGCCCCAAACACAGCCTCGTCATTTTCTAGGGAAGCTGCAACTCGCCAAAGCTGCACAGCGCCATAGGATGTTCTCTGGACCACGCTCCTCCCTTATATCCCATACGATTAATTTGTGTATGTTCAGTTATACATTAATACTTTGAATAAGGCAATAGTAATTAAAGGAATTAAAAGACACGCCTGCTTGTCCCCATTCCAGTTTGTACGTTGTACATTTGCATGAATGTGTGAGTCTCTTTGTCTTAAGGACATCGGTGCCAGTCTCATCCCAGACCCAGTTCCCTCTCGTAGTCAGAATGAGCGATGGCCGTCTGCTCACAGACCTAAATTGAGTGTGTGTGTGTGTGTGTGTGTGCATGTGTGTGCGCGCTGAGGCGTTAAGGGCTGCATTCACTGTGGGCAGGAGAGGAGCCGGTTGGGACGAAGCCTCAGGGCCAACCCTCTCTCTTTCCCAACAATCAATAATCCATTACAAAACAACTGCATTTCACAACACTCTCACACAGACACACACACACCCACACACACATAGAAGTCCACAAGTCGTATTATTATATAAACTAACATTACCTAGTGGTGAGTCTGAAGTGAAGGTGCTGGAGCACACTTTCAGAAGAGCATAAGAGGAGCCGTTTTGGGAAAAAACTGAAACTTTCCAACCTTTTTTTGTTTCTCTCTGTACTTACTGTGAGGTTTTTCAAGCCAACTAGAAGTGAAAAAATATTATCAGCACGAT
>JBBPDC010000141.1:4042155-4045991 GCA_037974485.1 Hemigrammopetersius urotaenia
GAGTTCTGTTCTCAGAAAAAATCCACGTGTGACTGAATCTGTGACTCCTGATCCACGTATATATATCCCATTAATAACAAATGGATTTCAAAAAGACATCAAATGCGCCCGACTTGTGTTCACCCCTAGTGGCTGATTCCACTAATGATTTTTTAAAATTCTTTTTTAATAAATGATTTTTTAAAATTAAATTTAATGCTCTAACAGTTTTAGTTTTAGTTATCAGATGTCAGCCATGCTGGAACCAAAGATGTTGTTGGTTTTCAGTGCCTCGATGTCGATATTCTGGCTTGTACAGATACGACTGTGGGCTATCAGCATTTCATCAGCAACCAATTTATCAGACATGCTCTAATTTGATTACACAAATAGTTAAATTAAAAACACAGTCTGTAGATAAACATCCCTGGTCTCCGGTGTTTTCTGTCTTTCTCCTGAGCTCGGCTGGGGGCTGGGTGGGGAAAATGAGCCACGACTTGAAATTTTGAAATGGTAAACTAACAAATTCCAGTATGTGCTTGTACTGGTGTGACCATGAGATGAAACTGCGAGGGGAAAGGAGACAACAGGATCTATTCAGGCAGCACGTGAAGCTCATTGGTACGTTTTGCACATGGTGAAGGGTTCCTTTGTTCGTTTCTGTTTGTTAACTCGAGACAGAACGTACGAAACTGCCCACAGACACCACAGCAAAACAGAATTCCCACTTTTTCATGCACATTTTGAAGTTATTTCAGAAAACACTGCTGATGCACAACAAGGTGCGCTCACCATCAAGGAGAGTGATAGATCCGAGAGTAAAAACGAGATTTTTTAAGAAAGAAAAAACTCCTACATGTATATTTAACTCTACATTTTTTGAGGAATGTGCAAGAAACCAAGCATATTGTGTTGAACTCACCCATATCGTCCAACCTAGAGCACATAGAACTAAAGGAATGAGCTTTCTTGCATCAAAAACAATGAACCTAGACAATAAAAAAGCAGAGTTAAATATACATGTAGGAGGTTTTTCTTTCTAAAAAAAAAACTTGTTTCTATTGGTAATATTTATGAACAGGAATGTGATCAATGGTTGAGTTTTGGTCTCCATGTTGAGTTTAATATGAGCCAAGACATGAACTTTGGACAAATGAAGCTTGAAACAGATGTTCCAGTTTATGTTCCAGTGAAGCATTCAGTAAATACTTAATATTACTGGTTTGGTCTGTTAGCTTCTTGCTGATGGTGAAGTTCACTGTGTTTCTGTGCCTTTTACTTCACACACACACACACAGTCTGAGACTGTGAACATACGTATGTTTTCATGCTGGGGGAGAGATTTCGCCTTTTTGAGGGATAAAATGCTCTTTTTCCTCCTGCTGTGCTGTGGCTGCCCTTTCTGTTCTGAGGAGGGACCGTATCAAAGTGTGATTAGTATAATTTGGAGCTTGTGAAAGACCTGCAACTGCAACTAAATTGCATTTTTTCTAAGCATTGGCAATAACATCACAGTGCGTTTAATGTTATATCATGCAAAACTATCAAATACTGGTGAATGTCCACCGCAAAAAATCTTTTATAGTATTGAAGTGAACAGATTTGCCTTAGTTTTTAAGGACTGCTGACAATATTTCTCCTCATTTCCAAATAAAAATATTGTTCTTTAAAGCATCATTTTAAAGGAAATGACAAAACATCGGAATAAGAGAAATGATGCAGCGTTTACAGAACCTGAATAATTCAGAGAAAACAAATCTCTGGTTCTCTCTTAAACTAAATGGCAATAATGAGCTTTGAGGAACTTAAATGTTTCACCACTTAATCTAAAATTTGGGGGATTCTATAATTTAAGGGGCAAATTCAGTAGCTTTACACCTTAATCACCTTCAGTGTAAACTGTACGGATATGGGTTTACCTTTACATTTTCTTTAAGGGTAATGTATTAAACTGAGTTTAAAATGAAATTGAAGTGTTTTGAGAGCATATTTTACTCTATAAAAATAGACATTTTTTCTATCATGTCTCAACAATGCAGTTTACTGTATTTGTATACTTTCAGATATTAGCTTTAAAAACATATACATTTCAGCTAAAAGTGCTTTAAATATAATTTTATCACTTGTCTCTACAAGGAACTGTATTTATATCAGTGAGACTTCATTGCCTTGAACCGATGGTGATGCTACAACAATCAAGAGCACTGCAGAATTAAATATAACAGCTCTATTGCACAAGAATGATCACTATCCACACCCGTCAGTGAAATAAAAATGTGATGCAATTGATCAGGAATCTGTTCAGATTTCTCACTTTTATATTAGTAAGTAACAAAACCAGTGTGTTTAATCGTGAGGATGGAAATGGTGAACTGATTTTTGGCACACAGCACCACACTAAGCTTGAGCCAGCTTGGATAGAGAACAGTAAAGTGTAGCAGAACCTTTTATTTAGTTTCGTTTCATTGTATTACTGCCGACATTAAGCTTTGTGTAAACATGGCATTCACTCTCTGCTTATTCTCACTGTGGCTGCAGCACTCTGAATTTAAAACGACTTTTAAAAGGTATTTACGGCAGCATTTAAAACATTACATAAGGCCGTAATGCTGTTAGGGCCTTATCATTAGGCCTGGGAAGCTCTCTGTCACTGTTCAGGACGGATGACGGGATGTTTGTGATTCTAACAGTTTCCACAGTAGCTGTTACTCCGGGATACACACAACCTTTCACTCGCCCTCCCCACCCAGCTCAGCTTCATCTGATACATCTGCAGTCACCTCTCTCTCTCTGTCTCTCTCTGCCTCTCCCTCTATCTCTCTCTTTCTCTCTCTCTCCCTTCCTCTCTCTCTCTCTCTCTCTCGGTCTCTCTAACCCTCTTTCTCTCTCTAACCCTCTTTCTCTCTCTCTCTCTCTCTTTCTCACTCTCTCTGTTTCTCTCTCTCCCTTCCTCTCTCTCTCTCTCTGTCTCTCTAACCCTCTTTCTCTCTCTCTCTCTCTCTCTCTCTCTCTCTCTCTCTCTCTCTTTCTCACTCCCCCACTTTCTCCCACCCCTCCTCTCACTCCCTCCCTCTCTCCGCTCTCTCTATTTCTGTCTCCCTCTCTCCATCTCTCTCGCTCCTTCTCTCCTTTCTCATTCTTCACTCTTCCTTTAGCTATCTCTCTCTCTCTCTCTCTCTAGCTCCCCCCCTTTCTCTCACCCCTCCCCCACTCCCTCCCTCTCTCTGCTCTCTCTGCTCTCTGTATTTCTCTCTCTCTCTCTCTCTCTCTCTCACTTCTTCTCTTTCTACCCCACCTTTCTCATTCTTTCTCTCTCTGCCCTCCCCTCCTATCTCTCTCTGCCCCCTCCCCACCCAGTACAGGAAGTCGTCTCAGCAAATCAGATCCAGCAGTCCTAACTGAACCTGCGTTTCTAGTGCAGCCTGAACGTCTGGAGACAGACTAATTAAACCCTAATTGAACACTAAAACATGAATCACACGCCGCACACTTGAGGAAAATGGACTGGAGCCTGATCCAGGTTCAGCGGTGTTTGTGTACAACGCACTAACAAATACAGGGGATAACACACAAACACTCAGGCTATCAGTCAAAAGTAGGAAATAACAACACACGCAGGCCCATATCTGGACCACGCAGCCCTGAGCGAGTGCTCCATTCTCTCTCTGGCCGCTCTTTTCTCATGCTGATGAATAGCCATGACCAGTCAGCTGTCCACACGTTTATTCAACCTGACGGCCAGACCAGCTCAGCACAAACGCCCCATGCTCTGGACGCTGCTCCTCTGCTCCGAGCCAGTGTGTGTGTGTGTGTGTGTGTGTGTGTGTGTGTGTGTGTGTGTGTGTGTGTGTGTGTGT
>JBBPDC010000141.1:4075643-4099574 GCA_037974485.1 Hemigrammopetersius urotaenia
ACAGCAAAAAACCCACAACCCGAAAACCCCAAACAAAAACACAGTGGCCTTCACCTGCCACTGACCAGGCCGTGACATAATGACAATTTACAGCTACTTGCCTTATTGTGAGGAACCATTTCAAAATGTTCCCACAGAGGTGAAGATGTTTTCTTATCTGTTGGTTCCATTTGGAAAAGAAAAATTCTGTCCAATACTCGCTCATACAGTCTCCAACAAAACAACCCATGAGACTCCAGATTTATACATGAAGCGGCACTTGATGAAACGTTGACATAACGAACCGAGGCTTCGTTTGTCTTCGGTCACGTGTTTTTCTGCTTAAACAATACACGCCTCGAAGCAGGGCTTCGTCTGCCACGCCCCCTTATACTCGATACACGCTTCAGAGCCTTGAATTCAGATAGCCCATCACTAACAGGTAGAATGAAGTGATATCAGTGCATCACCCTAAATTAGTCAAATTTCCCTATCTGTCAAAACACCAGCATCTTTTAAACAGCTGAATGGGCCTCTGACAGACTAATGCTACAGTGATTTACTGGGCTGAAGTCTATGTGACACACAGGTATATATGCCATATAACCACATAGAAAATTCTTGGGTTTGCATATATCCAGTAAAACATAGGCTGCAATACTGACACTGTCATAAGAGAACAAGACTAGAGTAAACCCACCACAGCAAACTAAACTACAGCACTGCTAAGGTCGTGCATCTAAATCTGACAAGTGTAAACACCAGGCAGTGCTGACCATGCCTGAGACACCACTGCATGCATTGTTTTACAATGCACAACCTTAGCAGTATAAATAATTGTTACAATTGTTAATTAAGTCCATTCTGGGTCAATAACAGAACTACATTTTTTTCCATACTGTAGGCCAGGCCGAGATGTATTTAAATGTAGAAATTCCAGAAATTATAATTGGTCCCAGAACACCCCCACTTTTGGAAAACTCAATACATCCCTATGCAAGCTGTAATGCTCCATTAGATATAAATACTCGCACTGTAATCAGCAAGCTGTAATGCACCACGTGTTCAGACTCTTTTCTTTCCGGCGCCCCCAGCGAGTGGCAGCCTGTTACTGCAGCTCTGCTCATTGCTGAGCTTCTTCCTTCTTTTCCTCTTTGTGTTGTTTTTGCTAATTTCCTCTTGTGGGACGAATTATCTTATCTTAATCGTTATTTGGGTTGCGGGTACCTGGAGCCTATCCCGGGGTCTACAGGTGCAAAGGTGTGGCGCCAGCACACACACACAAACACACACACACACACACACACACACACACACACACACACACACACACAGACAAACACATCTACAGCCAAATGTCTTTGGACTGTGGGAGAAACCTGGAGAGCCCGCAGGAAACCCACACCACCACGGGGAGAACATGCAAACTCCACACACTCTCTCACACACACACACACACGACCAGTATTCAACTCCCCAACCCTGGAGGTGTGAGGCAACAGTGCAACTCTCTGCACCACCATTATCTTATCTAATTGTATCTTATCTTATATTTCATAGCAGAGCTTTACATTGTTTGTGCTACAGGAGCTCCTCTGTGTGATAGGACCAGATGGACTATCCTTTGCACCTACTAGGGCTGTAACAGTTCTCCAAATCCATGGTTCGGTTCATACAATAAGTACACTAAAGAACATGGTAGACGAACATGTCCACCTCAACCGCATTAACAATACTGTTGGTGTTGTCACATTTCCACTGTGCCACAACTTCCTGTTGGGTTTCTGATTAACAGTCTCCTGTGTGACTTTCACACCCAGCACGTGTTTGGAGGACAATGTTTGCTGTTACCCCCTAAAATCGGTGTGGATCTTCTGATCCGTGAATTGTTGCCTGCTGCATGAGGACATTTCGTCAAACATTTATGGCAAGATGTGTGTTTGGTGTCTACCACACGATTGCCACTCCACTATACATTACATTACATTACATAAAATGCCTGGAGTTTCTGACATCTCAGGATTATTATCCATCTCAAATTCCATCAAACACTGCTGGACTGCTGGACCAAGACAGTTGAAAAAACAAAATAAGCTTGGTGTGGAATATTTACCAGGTATACAGTTTGCCCTGTTTGAGTTATAGTACAAAGAGTGAAGCAAAAAAGACTTGGGATCAAGATGTGACCGTGGATGTTCATGGTTTTTAGTTTGGTTTCAGGACTATTACACTCCTACCTGAGCCTTGGATGCCTGAGACCTTGTCGCTGGTTCACCAGTGGGTCCCTCGTTGGACCACTTGTGGTACTAAAAACCACATAAACCACCATATAAATCCTCAAAAGATGCTCTGATCCAGTCATCTAACCACAATTTGGCCTTTGTGAAAGTTAATCTGATTTTTATGCCTGCCCTCTTCCTCCTTATGACACATTAATATCAGTCAGTTGTTCATTACATCATTTCAAGTAAGTGATTTTGTCAGTGATTTTAATATTGTGGCTAATCTATATGTCACGCACACCAGGTCACGTGCAGTCAAAGGGCACTGGAAATGACTGCATGTTAGGTATAAAAAGAGGAAGCAGGTGGTAGTCACTCGCTCAGACATTGAAGTTGCATGCTTCAGTCCTACGTGTCCCCAAAACCATATCTAACTGGTACCGTGAGTACTCTGGCTCCTCGGAGCAAACCCCGATCTGTCCCCGTGTGTGCGAGTGAGAACGTGGGTTCGTTTAGTGCGAGCCTCAACTCCTTCAGGAGCATTCTCAGATTAAAACGCGTGGTAAATCCGCTTTCTCATGCCAGTCACGCTTGGGCTCTTCTGCCACGCGATAAGGTTGTGTTTGGTTGTCCGGTCAGTCATTTCTGCCTCCCCGTGACAATATATTTGTTTGCTTGTTTGTTTGTTTGTATCACTGTGTGTTTTTTTATGAGGAAAGGAAAGGAATACAAACTGGCAACATCAGTTATACAAAAATGTTTGACCGTTAAAAATTCAAGGCAAGGTTCAGCACCTTCACTTAACCAAGATTAGATGGAATCTTCTCTGCATAAAGTGAATTTGTCTTCAGTCATTATTTCCATTCCAACGGCACATTAGCCAATACTGAGAAACTAATTATTATTAAATACAAGAACTGGTAATTAATGAAAGCAATGTCCAATGTATGCATTGTGCAAAATTGATCCCTGGGTCGAAATACAAACATAACCCATAACCTACAAATGTGTACTTTTAGGAATCTTTATTTGATGTTACTAAAGATATCAAGTAGTTAAAAGTATTACACACAAGATTCTAGGATGTTGGCCACCCGAAGATATTCTATGCATTGTAAATCTTTAGCACCATTCGGGGCATTTCCAGCGCTGATGGGGGTGTAACTGACATTTATTGTATACTCAGCACTTACTCATAAATAGTACATGCAGGAATGATGAACAATGTCTATGAGAAACAAACAAAACAACAGACAATATCAGGACACGTTATGAACAGGAGCCTCTCAGTAACACTGGCTGAATGAAATCCTCCCCATTCTCTTCCACTTTCCCTTCTTGAAGTTCTTCCTCCCCATTTCCGTCGTCCACTTTTCAATGCCTCTCTGACACCTTCGCTACCTTATAAGCTCTTAGAAACCCAGATTTCTGCCTTTCACTCTGTTTGTTATGTGTGTTATGCACAATTAATCACAAGAAATAGGAGTGTTTCGGTAAATACGTGAAACATTTCCAATATAACGAGGCCTAGTGTCACACACTATTTCCAAGCCTTTGAAATAATCAGGCAAGCGTTTTACTACATCAGTGCAATCCAAGGGCTTTTGAACGATGTCTCTACTGGCTGGGATATTGCTTTCCAACGTGGAGACAGTTTTAGTACCTGCTGTAACTTCAGAAACTACCATTAAGAATATACACTGAATGTTAAGAATATATGTAAAATAAAAACCTATCAAAACACAATTACAATGTACCACACAGAGATCATAACACGGTGAAAACAAACTGTACAAAACAGGACACTTTACAGAGAACATGCAAAGATTCACAGATACACATACACATACATAAAATAACCCTTCTCCATGGAATGCTTCTCACAGTGTGGATTAAAGATGATGGCTTGATAATGCATCAAAGGCAAATACACTTACTTTGACCTAGAGGGAATGAAAGCAAGCTTTGATGAAACAGGGAATTGACATTGCTACTATCATTGTATACTTTGTCAAGACCAAATCAAGTATGGGACAATTAGACTAAAATGGGGATCCATTAGAAGATGGTATTGCCTCACAGTAACCCAATAGATGCAATAACAGAAGCAGTGGCAGATGTGCCTCCTCCAAAATTGGTATCGTACTGTGTTGGCCTATACTATGTTTCTAAGATGCTCGTTCAAAGGAATGTTCTACAAAGCTGAAACACAATCAAAGAAACCATTTAAAAGTCAACTGGACCATTGAGCCTGGCCTCAAGACCAGCACCTCAACGGCAGTTGATGTTTCTCGCGGTCATCTGGTCCACATGGAACCCAATGGGTGTATAATTTCAGATACCGGGATTGTATCTCTGACGAGTGGAGGTGGCCGGTATTAGTTTGTTAAGCCCGTGGCAAGGTGTGAGTCTATAAGGCAGAAACCCTCTGCTTCTTCTTTCTCGTCTTCATCCTTTTCATCCGCCTCTTCCTCCTGGCTCTTCCCAGTCTCAGAAGATGGTGCTCCAGCGTTTGGGTGGAGAACGGGATCTGCTCTCTCCCTGGAAGTGAAGGGAAAAAGCAAGTGGATGGGGAGGTTATTACCACTCACAGGCGCGCCGCCTTCCTGAGAGCATTTGCGTAAAGTTGACGACTAAGCTGAAGAGGAATATAAAGATTTATGAGGCATCTGGAGCAGATCGCACTCCACTCACAACAAGAGCACTTCAACAAGACGCTCCAGAGGTGGAAAGAAGAAATTATGTATAAGCTTTGATCATTCACTTTGCTTCGCATGAGTGACAAACGTATGGAGCTGTCTCTTTCATTCTGTGGGACAAAATGAGATCTTTTCAAATATGAAGATTGTCATTTGGACAAGATAGTCATAAGCAGTTGACAAAGCCCACAAATTATACAAATTACATAAATGTGATGATGCTCTCTTTCCTGAGATAAAGGCAGGTATGTGACCCTACTGACGCTGTAGGAAATGTTATTCATACTGCTGTAGGAAATGTAGGAAACATCTTTTCAAAACAGCTGACATTGGCCTTGTGTGAAAATATCATAAAGAATTGGCAAATAGAAAAGTAAATTTTGTCATATTTTAACACAAGCTACAACTAATCTGTATATTTTTTAAACTGACTTTGCACTGAACTGCAACCAAAATTGTCTAAAAAAGATCTACCACATGACTTATTTTGGAAATATACTTAGCAATGGATGACGTCCACTTTGGTGGACACAGGCTTAATCGCTACTTTACTACTTATTTTAAATAAAATTGTCTAAAGACAATATTGTTATTCAGATATTGTTAACAATATTGTTATTCAGATACTCCTGCATATCACCATATTTTTTTTTTTTTACCTCCAGGGTTCTTCTAGAATAGAAGGATTTACAGGATATTCCAGTAGTGCTCAACAAGTTTGGTTCTCTGTCGGCCATCTTGGATTCAGAGGAGGTTCACTTATGGTTACAACAACTAACAATGCAGCAGAGAGCATTCTAATGGCTGATATACAATTCCAGCCATGCATTTAGGAGAAAATTACTTTTAAACAGTTGTCTACTGTAGTGACCGCTATGTGCCAGAGGGTTAAAGTCCATTCAAAGATCTAAATATATATATATAAACAATAATCTCCAGCTTTCCGTGGGGGTTACGTTCCAATCGCACCTGTGTATAGTGAAGAACCGTGTTGTGTTGTGTTTTGGTAAAAAAATGCCTACAAATGCCTATATTTATAGTGTAAACCCTAAATATGCCCCCAAATCTGCTCCCAGAACACTTTCATTTCATTTTAAACTCAATTTAATTCATTACCCTTAAAGAACGGTAAGTGAATGGTTTTCGAAGAATAACCTCTGATCTACTGTGGCTAAAAATACAAAAGAGGGCTCGTTTTTCACACTGTGTATTACTGCCACCGCTGGACTGGTGGCGGTAATACAGTTCAATCCTCAGAAAAAAAATCTGCATTAGACTGAATCCGCATAAAACTGAAGGGTTACTGTATATATAACATATAATACATGTTCGTAAATGTATATAGGCATCAAAAACTCTGTTTACATGCACAATTTAGTGATATGTCTCATAATGTCTTGTTGAGCTTGCAGTATAATACTTTGATTACCTGCAAAATAGTCTTGTTAAGAAAATAGATTCTTCGGTGCTCAAAGCACATTTCTGAGGCTCCATTGTCTTTGCATTCATGTCCAACTACTTTACC
The DNA here is from genome assembly GCA_037974485.1 of Hemigrammopetersius urotaenia. Classification (NCBI taxonomy): domain Eukaryota; kingdom Metazoa; phylum Chordata; class Actinopteri; order Characiformes; family Alestidae; genus Hemigrammopetersius; species Hemigrammopetersius urotaenia. Next base: position 4,082,069 of record JBBPDC010000141.1, read on the forward strand.
TCCAATTACCTTTCACTCAGATGAGCAGGATTGCAGAAACTGCACGATAGCATATTCCAGGTTAATGTACTCCTGTTGTTTAAATTCAAATCTTAAACACTGAGTAGTTGTACATACTGCCAGAAAGGCTGCATTGGATTTACGTCATAATTTAATACTTGATTATATGAAGACATACAACTGAAGCTTTAAATTTTCTCACAATCAGCAATAATTACATTCATGCTGAGATGACAAAACCGGACAGTGTATGTTTATTAAATTACTATTTTTTCAGCGGGGTCATGCCCGACCCTTTCCCTGAGCAAGCCAGAGGCAAGGGAAAGCTCAGTGAAAGAAGATCTAAAAGAAGAACCTATTTTTCTTCTAGATCTCCCTGGATAATGAGGTGCAATGGAACAATAACGTATCCTTCATGCATGCGAGTCTGCAGTGTGAGTGACTGAGCAAAGCTTGGCTGCATGCGTCACTTTGAAACACAATGTACTTAAAATGTGCTTAACTCTACCTTAATTCAACCCTGAAGTTACGCCTTCATTTGAATGAAGTGGCTGTTAATTAGTGAAACCAACCCCTTAATTTTACCTTAAAATTACATTTAAGACATGTGTCTTAAATCTCTTAATTTAAGGCGTTAATGGGCAAAAAAAAAAATTGTGCTTAAGGTCCCCAATGTGGAATGCCCTCAACTGTCTGCTTTAAAAAAGACTTTTATTTGTAACAGAATTACCCTCTTAAAAAGGATTATAAACTCTTCTTAATTTAATTTATTGACTCTTTAATTTTTATCTACTGTAAAGTGACCTTGAGCGTTGTGAAAGGCGATTATAAATAAAATGTATTATTATTATTATTATTATTATTATTATTAGTATCAGCTTTTAAGGGGCGCATGTAGACAGACCTTCAGAGCAGATGTTCTGGTCGGCCGCTGGAGATGAGATGTTTGTTAGTAATGGAAAGGAGAAGATAGAGAAGATAAGGAAACTGTGGTGACGCAAATGTAAATGGCCTTGATGAATAAGGATGTTGGGGATCAGAGTCATACAGGTGAGAGAGGCACAGGGAGGCCAGCAGAGAGGGATACCAGTCTGGGCATTATATCTAACTGTACTGAGGCAGGGGAGGCTGTTTCAAAGCCGGAACCAGGGCACCGGATTTTAAAGTGGGGGGTGCAACGCTCTGTGTCTCGGCTGTAGTCTAGGAGGGGAAAAGTGGGGGGACGAAACTACAGGTTCTGAAAAGTGTGTGTGTGTGGGGGGGTATAATGGTCCGGCTCCAATGGCATGAACAGTTGCATAAATCACTATGAAACATAATGTACTTAAAATGTGTTTAACCCTCTCTTACCCCTGAAAATACACCAAAACCCTTCGTTTGAATTAAGTGGCTGTTGATTGGTGAAACCGACCCCTTCATTTTATCTTTAAATCAATTCTTGAGGTTCTATTACTTAAGGGGCAAAGTTGAAAAAGTATGAGGAAATAGTTTTACCCCTTAATCTGTGCACTTTTTCCCTGAGTTTCCTAAAAAATCTCCTGTCAAAATTAAGGTAATTTTAAGGGGCGTAAAATTAAGGTGTTTTGCTTCATAGTGAATAGAGTAATTTCATTCCAAAACAGCAAAAACTACTCGATTAAAGTCATAGCGGTTATGTAGACCTCAAGAAAGGTTATGAAAAATGATTTATATTTGCAAACTATGGAACCTCCTTATCTCCAAAAGGGATTTTTGAACTTGGAATATATATTAAGTCCTTTGTTTATCTTTAGTGCATGACAGTTCCCTAAAGAAACTTTCACAGAATGGTTCCTCAGAGGGTCCTTCTTTCTCAGATGAGAGAACCTATTTCATATTTACAGAACCTACAAGGAACGTGAAGGTTCTAAACCGAGATGTGCAGCCCCAGAACTGTTCAGGAGCCTCCCATTTCTAAGGATTAGCATATTGATATGAAACGTTTCAAGTGTCCCGATCATTATTCACCACACGTCTGTCAAATTAATTTTGAAGAAGTCACGTCAGAAATGTTAATGTTCTTTGTGACCCTGGAATCCATTTGTGTCACACCAAATATCATCCCCATGCATGCTGCCATGCAACCTTAGGTGACCTTTGAGAGACCTTTAATTAAACTACAGCGCTGCTGTAGGCTCACCAGGCTGAAGATTCTGGAGAGTGTGTTCTGTTCTCTGCGGCGTCTGTGGGGGGATCTGATACTCTGGGCGCCGCGCGTCGATGGCGAAGCCTACAAAAATATCATCAACAAACACTGATGGCACCAGCCCACAGCTGGACACTATGCTGGAATAAATGCATTTTTTTAACTGTTGAGGTTGAGGAACTGTTGAGAAAATCAAGAATATTATATTACACCTTTGTGATTCTCCTAAAACCTGAATATTTTGATCTTTTGTTCCATAAATATATATATGATGTTATATATATATTATACAGAATGTTACAGCATGCCATTCTCTCATGCAGCTTCATGAGGACCTGCCTTCAAGAACCATACATATAAAATGTACACATATTCAAAATGTAGACAATATGTATAGACATGTTTACACGTATTCCAGCTTTAGTACACTGATAGTGTGTATTTACTGTGTTACATATCGTCGCTGACAGGACAAAACTTCATCTCCACAAAAGTGTCTTTAGACAAGAAAAAGTCCTTCTTAACTTTGCAGATTATTTTGAACCACTTAGAAAAACAAGCAATGGAATTATAATGGAGACGTAGTGTTTTGTTCAGACAGTAATGATATAAGCATTGATCCATGGGTTAATTTGTATGATCATGATTCAACATTGTTAATAAAGGTTGAGGCTTTACAGATAACTTAATTTCATAATGATATATGCATGCCTTTTGCATTAAAAAAAATATATACTGTATATTTTGCATATAGTAAGTTTAAAGAGAATGAAATGTTTTTTAGAATTCAAAATGAATTGATTTTTCTTTGTAAATTCCATCCAAATACATGTGGCTTTGTTCTGACACTATTTGTCTATATGTGTATAAATATACATGTATACAGTAACTCCTCAGTTTTATGCAGATCAGCATTCGAGGGATTTTTTTTCTGAGAACCGAACTGTATTGTCACCACCAGTCCAGCGGTGGCGGTAATACACTGAAAAGTTGTCAACTGCCATAAAAAAAGAAGAAGAAGCTGCGGCTGCAGCATGTAGCATTACCCACCCCCCCCTCCAAATTTAAGGGTAATGCATTAAACTGAGTTTAAAATGAAATTAAAAGTGTTCTGGGAGCAGATATGGGGGCATATTTAGGGTTTACACTATAATATTTTTAGGCATTTTTTTTACCAAAACACAACAACGTGGTTTTCCACTATACGCGGGTGCTGAAAGACACAGCGGCAGCATTAATACATCAACGGATTGAAGTATCTGGAAAGTCTCTCTATTAATCAACCATGTAATTAAATCATACAAATGAACCCAGTGGCTGAGGTTTTTATATCACATGCACATCTCACAAACAACACAGAGAACACACACTGCCAAACAACTGGGTTAGAGACACCGTGAGCATGGCACAGACAAAGAATGAGTATGTCTTGAATATGAAAGCGAGATATTTGAGGAATTCTCTTCACAGCAATCATTCCTTATCATCAGAACATTTTACCTTTACTTCTCAAAGAGAGCATGCTTTACGAGGGATGTAAAGTATGGCTGATCGTATCTTAGTGTAATCTATAAGCTCATTTTCTCTCAGTGCCACACTTTTTGAAAAATGTGAACCCCCAAAAGAGCCGGTAGACTGTAAATACTTCATGATTATGACACAAGGGGCGCTGGTGAGTAATCAGCCCAGCACACTGATGAAGACAAGAGGGAGAGTGAAGGGCTAAAACAGAAAGAAAATGAGCTCTGTCACTAGACCCCTAGGACAGAAAACTGCTTTACCGGCTTCGATTCAGAAACAGTCGTGCTGTCTCAAAGTCATCCAAAAGCACAGAGTCACTCTGGATAAGAATGTCAGAAAAACAAACTCGGTTCAAGTCAAGGAAGTCAAATGCTGACCCTCAAACCACGCTAACACTTTCAGCACTGATAGCAGGGACACTTTGGGATATGCTAGAAATGGTCAGATCAGTTGACATCACATTAAAGCATTCTGTCATACTCTACTCTACAGATAGGGGGCCCCATTAAGCACGACATGAGGTAAAAGGCCGGCCATTGACCAGCATCGTGAGCTGGATTATCCTTTTCACTCAAGACTTCTTTAAATGTCTAAGGCTGTGTCCACACATACACGGGTATTTCCGAAAACTGAGGTTTTCTATGCGTTTCGGTCTTTCATCATTTTGGGTCTCAGTGAAAACAGGTTTTTGAAAAACTCAGGCCAAAGTGCCGTTTGTTTTGAAAACTCAGTTTCTGCATTTACGTGCAGACGAGAAAAATGAAGATTGTGAAAAACTGAGGATTTGGCGTCAGACTGTGCGCCGCTCATATGACATCACAGCATGCGTCGAGTTTACATCAGGTTTTAATCCACAATCCTGAAGTTTCCAGAGTCTGACTGCTCTCAGCCTGTTTATATTCAGGAGGAGTTTCTGTTCTCCAGTATGAAGGACGGAGACGTCAGAGTCACTTCGGACGCTCTTATGTTCAACACAGACCATCTCTGGGAATGACGTCCCCCATCCGAGGCTTCTGATTGGTCACCAGTGCTGTACGGTTTAAGGTTATATCACCCCCTGCTGGCTTGGCATGCTTTAACAGCGTTTCTTGGGATTGCGTGTGAACTGAGATATTTTTGAAAGTGTGCTCATGTGGACGTTTTTTAAAAAAAATGAAAATGGAAACTCTTCGTTTTACATTTACATTTACGGCATTTAGCAGTTTAGCAGTTTTCAGTAATCCCCGTGTACACAGGGACATGGTCTAAATTAAATTCATTACAGCCACCATGAAACACATCGACTACACTTACAGATCGGTTATTTCACAGGGAGGGAAGAGGACTGTTAAGGAAGTGGACAGGTCTGTTAGAAAACAGGACAGAGGAGTAAGGGAAGACTATCAGGTGAAGCCATTGCCATCTGCCAGTGGTCATGACTGTGAATGCAAACACAGCTCCATTTAAAGCTAGGAGACATACCAGGCCCAAGAGCTCCCTCCACTGCACATGGAAAAGAAACAAAGCAAAATCAAACGATTAAAATGACTGGCAGGTTATTGGCGCATAATGAGCAGGGAGCTGTGGTGGGATTTCAGAAAAACAGATAAATAAATAAAACATAATTACATATGTCTCTGCAGTATCAACTAAGAGGGCCAGAGAGTTAAGGAAGTGAAGATGATTTATGTAAACAGTGAGGCTGCATGATACATTAAGTAAAGTTACATCAGGCAGAAAACTGTTGACAACAATCAAATGTGTCTTCATTTATTTATTTTTGAAAATATCATCTGTGTTTTAAAAACAGACCAACGAAAGTGATCCAAGTGTGCTTGGAATTAACATACATTCCAGTTTTGCTTCTCCCAGTAAGTTCTCATTTCGCATAGGAAGGATATATAAAACTGAATATGTGCATTTCCACTGGAATCAGTCTTCCTACAGTCTTCATCCTTTGTTGTTGTTATTATTGTACCTTCAAGTAATAGTCATGACTAGTAATGAAACCCCATTACTGTGAGATTAAATTAAATGCAATTACTGTGTTATAGCCAATAACAAAACAATGGTATGATATAGGATGTGGGATAAAGGTTAATTATCCAGGATCGTTTTCAAATGTGGACCAAAACAGATCATTGGGAATGGAACAGAAAGACACTTACCCTTGACTTGGGACGAGGAGAAGACACCTGTGGGGGATAAAATTGCAAGGCATTAGACCTGAAGTGCGGTTTAGCGAATGCAATCTTAAAGAGCCGCACTTGACCAGAGTTTAATCAAATTCATCAAAAAGTTTGACTGCTAAGTCTGCTTATTTCTGCTTCATCTGGCAAATACGTTTTACAGCTGATGAGCAAGGTGAGACATGCTTTCGCCCTTTTAATAAACAATTAACATTTTCATGCTGTCTGGGCAGCAATAATGACAAGAATTTTTGTTTTCTTTTGATATTCAGTTATACATACAGAGGATGGTCCCCCTTTTTTGAAATAATAAGAATAATAATACATTTTATTTATAGGCGCATTCCACAACACACAAGTTTACAACAGACAATGAAAAAACAGAGCAAAGGAGATTAAATAGAATACGTAATTTTAAACAAGTGCGTCTTGAGTTTGGACTTATATAAGTATAAAGACAATATTTTCTAATGTCTGGGGGGCAGCAAAGAGCAGAGGGGGCAGTAAGATGGATAGAGGAAGAAGATCTGAGGGAGGGAGTGGCAAGGTCAGGCAGGAATGGAGATCATTATATCGCTTTCAAAACAATGCAGTGCTTGTTCTTTATTTTCATGTTTCTTCTTTATTTTCATTGGTTCTGCCCTGACCAGGACTATATGACTGTAGAACAAGTGCAACGCACAGTTTCTTGTCGATGGCTGCTGTTCTATCAAGGTAATTCATCTGTCAAGGTGATCAGATGAAGGTCCTCCCTCCAGCCCGAGAAGCCATTATGTAAAGCCTCTGGAGAAGTGAAGTAAGTGTGTGTAATCTCTGTCTGATGCACAAACAAGTCTGCGCCATTGTAAAAAAAAGTGTAAACACAGTCTGAGATGACGACAGCTTTGGACGGCGACTGGCTGACATCCTCTACACACAATGTGTTGTAGAGAAATTCCAACAAAAGGAGTAGTAGTGGCGTTGAGGTTCTGGGTGTCTGCTCTCATGTTTGTCAAAATTAGCTTCCGTTTATCATGCTAATTATAAATAAATTCTTTAAAATTCTAATTCAAAAATTCATGATATGACTAGAAAAACAAATTGCCCATGATCAATGAAGCAAAGAGGCTTCAACCGGTTTGCTTCCCATCAATTGCCGTCAATGCTAAGCCAGATCAGAGACACTCCCTGACACCAGACATGGGAGGAAAATCCTTTACGACTGACTTTAACACGTTTTCAGTGTGTTTTAAGGTAAGCTTAAAGTAAAGTTTGCTTCTATACAAAATGCTGGGGCTGGAAGCAATCTCTATAACCTCGCTCACTGAGGCCCTCTCTATTTATTCACTATTCTTGTTCCTTTCTCGGGGAGGACAAGTTCCCATTTTGAGTCTTGGTTCCTCCAGAGGTTTCTTCCTCCTTCTGAGAGAGTTTTTCCTCGCGTCTGTCTCCTTTGCCTTACTCACTAGTGGCTCAGACCAGCACTATGCAAAGCTGCTTTGTGACAACCTGGTTGTAAAAAGCACTATATAAATAAAATTGAATTGAATTGAATTGAATTGAAGGTCCATCACGAGTGGCATGGCTAGTTTGTAAGATGACTGTTCCTGTCAGATATCAGCCGTAATTTCCCTCATGTATTTTTGCAAAATGCCTACTTACAAAGCTCCTGAAGAAGTGCAGGACAGGGTTCACCTCTCCACGACGTCGGGTGGAGGAGTGCAGGGGTCTTTGGGGTGAGGAGGAGAGGTGACCCCGGAATGAGCCCTGAAAACATATGAAAATATTTTGTTGAGGGGAAAAAATAAGCACAGTTGAGCTGAATGAAAATGCAACAAGGTTCACTGTTATATAGCAGCAGTATTAGATGCTTTACTATTATCTCCTTAAATACAAAAGAATATTAATTATCATTAAATATTAACTATTTAATCTACAACAAAGAACGAACAGAAATAAAATTTGCACTAGTACATTTACTCAAGCAAGAAGTGAGGAGCTAAAATTACTCTTCAGTTCATTAATCTATGCAAAATAATACTATAAAAATATAATTAAATGTCATTCATTTGTATTGAAACCTTGTGTAGTTATTAGATACACCGGTGTGCATATATTAAATAAAAATAGTGTAGCAACATTTTTTATCCTAACTGTTACAGATAAATATTACAGTGTTCATTTTTATTCTTATAAAATGATACTAACTTGGTAGGATGATCTAAAAATCGGAAAAAAAATTTAAACGTTTTTCAAACTAGCACAGAAAGAATGTCCTCAACCAAGATGCCAAAACTGAAATATGCACTGCAGCACATTAATCCTGTGTAACTGCTTCAGACTGTGACAAAAGATTCCTCCTGTTTTGGACAGTCAGAAATCCCAGTACATTATGGTTCTTTATCTTTTTTCTTTGAGATGATTATGTGCCATTAGCCATATAAGGGTCTTTTATGAGATGAAAAACACACTTCTTCAGTCTCCAAGAACATCTCAGTTTAGCAGTTCTTAGAAACTCACTTTTATTCTCTAATACAAGAAGTGAAGAAGATTGATCAAGTTTGTGTAGCGGTCAATATTTGCTTCAAATTTCAGGTCTCACCTTGCCCCGTTTCTTCTTATCCCCTCCAAAGAACTTGCCGATCTGATCCAGGATACCAGGGGACCTCTTCCTCCGGCCCAGCCCGAAGGCACTCTGTCCTGAGGTGCTTGCAGTAGCCATTCTGGGTCTTGATCTTCTGAGCCTGGATCAACAGTCTGGATGCCCCTCCAACGTCCTTCTCGACACAATCCAGTCTCCACTCTGACACCGTCCCACCAGGCTTCTGGATAGTCTTCGGCACCTCAGAAAAAGATGGGCTGGCCTTTGAAGGTGTGGTCCCCCCTCCGTCCCGGGCCTTCATGGGAGATGAGGTGGGTCCATAATAGCGTCAGTGGCTCTGGGCTGGTGCCAGGCATTCTTCAGAGCCTGTGTACCCTTGGAGTCAGTCACTGCCCTGCTCTCTGTTGAAGGAGCTTCCATTGTTCTCGTCCACATCTGCTTGGTCTGGCTCGGGCACAACAAGGCCTATCTATGAGAGAGAAGCAGCTCAATGCAAAACAGCCTCACCGGAACAATCAAACTATTGTCACAGCGATTCATATCCTTTCTACAAATAATTGTTGAAAGTTGAAATATGATGTGTGCGAGTCATTTCGTGCCGTTTGGTCTAAAAGCATCTTTCACACTTCCTGTTAAATCTCTCTGGTAGAGATTTCGAAGGGAGTAATGCTAAATAAGGGCTTTTCAATGGGACAGTGTGAAGATGGAGGACAATAGCAGCGGTCTTCCAAGGACACTAAACATCTTTTCACTGCTAAATATGTTTCTAAAGAGAAATGTTGAGCAAATCTTTGTGTAACTCAGACTAAGGCTTGGATATTTCCTGCCTATGTTTTTTAAAGAATTTTTTTTTTAAATAGCCACTTTTGCATGCTGTGGTTATCAAAAATGCTCCAACCTCAACAAATTTTATTGTATTTTACCATGAAATTCAGAATATCTTAGTATTAGGTTTTATGCCGTTTGCTATAACAACAACAGGCACTTGAGTCCGCATGGAATCCACGTGTTCGTGCAAAAGCTTCGGATGAATAGATCAGATCCACTTGAGAGTCATTTGAGGACATAGAAGGGATGAGACTCTCTGACCTTCTGACCTTAATAGGCATGATTAACATCATCAAGTGCACAAATTTGCAGACACGAATAGTGACCCAGATACATATTTTTTCATTATACTCATAATTTCTTGTTGTAATGAAGTCGTAAGTCATTTATTTCCATGTTTAAAGTAAAAAAAAAATCAACATTTTCAACATGTTTCAACTATTGGACTCCACTATATGTATGCATGTGCATCATTTCATACTTTGACACCTAAACAACTTATACGATAATTGAGTTTCAGTAACTGAACTGTGCTCACTACAAGGCATGATGTTCAAAGATGCCTTCTCATAGAAAAATTCAATTCATTTCGCAGATGTTTCTAATTTTGTTGTCCATAGAGAAATTATGGATTCAGCGTGTCGTGGTGAAACCTAAAAGCATGTTAATGTTCCCTTTGTGTTTGTCTGTGTTTTCACCCTTTAACAAGAGTGGATATATGTGTAACATGGACACATTACCAGCTGCCACAATGGAGTCTTTGAATAGAGAGGTGGCTTTCATGCTTTCTGAGGGAAAAGTGCTGAAATCCCATCTCATCCTTCCTGATGACAACAATGTGTTCTGAACTTGCCTGTTTAAAATGTCCATGTCCTCAGATAGATTGCGACTAAAGGGGGCTCCAAGTGTTTCAAGCAAAATGGAAAAGGTGAGCAAAGCTAAAAGCGAAAACATGAATATTAGTGTTGAAGCCACGGTAGATTGAACTACAGTCTTAAACATAAGGAAGCAAACGTATTCTTTGTGCACTGACAATGAAAAACCACTCATTTAGTCCTCTAAAGAACCTTCAACGGCTGCAAAATCATCAACAATTCTTCTAAATGAGATCTGACAATATAAAGAACCTTTTAAAGAACCTCTGCATAATGTAAAGAACCCTGATTGGTGGATAACCCTTAATATGTTATTTACACTCTCAAAACTCTTACTGAATTGGTTCTTTAGGAAACTGAATTGCATTCTAGTGTGTAGAAGATACAATGCAAAATATCTGTAGGTGGAAGAAGCTAAAAGACTTAATTTTTCATATTCGTTATTCTTATACAACAAGTGTAAACATACAACTATGAAATAAGCAGACAAAGCTAAGGGAAAATTAAGTTCCATTAAAAATGATAAACGTTACATAGATGAGATTCACAGAGAATTTGTCTCGACTGGTCATTACAAAAAACAATGTACCCGTGAAAATACCCCAAACAACTTCATTTGAATAAAGTGGCTTTTAAAATTTGATTTAAGGCATGAGCATGAAACGTATTAGTTTTACCCCTAAATCAGCCTTAATCTGTGCACTTTCCCCTTAATTTTTACCTTAAAAAGAGAAATTAAGATCTAAATTAAAGTAATTTGAGTGGATAATGTGAAAGCGTTGGGTTGGGTTTCGTAGTGGTGCGGGATTGTTGGGGGATTTGAGGATAGAAACTGATGGGGAATTTAATGGAAGTGGAAAGTACACTAACCCACAACTAACTGTCCCCAGACAGGCGTTCCCTTCACAGTGAGCTCTCAGACTAATGGTGAGGAAGGAAAGTAGTCATTTGACAAGAACCACCTGGCAGTAGGTAAAACAGGTCCACAGAGAACAATCAGCAATCATCTTTTGAAATAATGCACTTGCATGTGTAATTCCAAGAACACCCCAGACACAGTGAAGTACGGAAGTAGGTGCACCATGATATGAGGCTGTTTCTAAGTGGCATTGAATGCAATGATGGAAATATAAATAGATGTTCCAGGAGATTGTAGAGGAGCATTTGAAACTCATGGGTAAAGAAAGAGGAGACATTAAACATTTCAAACGCGTTAAACCCAAATACACACTTAATATTTAAACTTAATATTTAAAACCAAACCATCCCAAAAGGGAGTCCCATAGAAAATATAGGAAGGATTTTAAAACTAATGTTGCTAATTTATGGCGTCTTATTGCTTGGTTCTTTATAGGTTTCCTTTTTTTAAACATATCTCTGTTTATGCATATGAAATATTACTTTAAATTTAATGTAAGTACAAGACATGAGTGTAAATACGAAGTGGATCCATGGACATATATTATTAAATCTCAAAAACTGTTTGAACTTGGTCACATTTTTGTTTAAAGAGCAGCGTCTATGAAGAGAGCTGACCTACAAAACGTAATGGATATCCCTTGTTTGCTCAAAGCCATGTGGCCACAGTGAGACTGAACCTGTTCTCTCTCATTTTATAGCCCTCTCTGCAGCTCTATAAATGGAGCGTGATGTGCTGTTTGTTCTTTATGTCATGCCTACAGAAGCTCATCTGTTGGCTGAGGGCTTGCTATCTCTAAATCGCCCACAAACGCTTCCAAGATAGGGAGCAGGAATGCAGGGAGTGGGTAGTTTGCACTGCGAGCACCCTTGTAAGCTGAAGACGGCAGGCTTTGTTGCCCGGCAATGGGTGAAAAGGGACTGGGGCAGAAACAATACCGACCATGCAGTTGAACTTGTGGGACACAAACACAGGAGATGACCCAAAACCACGAGAAGCATGTGGACCATGACCACAACGCCCACAGAGTGGCTGAAAACGCATTCACAAGTGTGGATGCCCAGCACGAGCGACCACAGGGAAAGGTCTCAGAGAGAGTAAGTAAAGTGTGGCACTCTTAGCATTAAAGGTGTCGAAGAGGGTGCTTTGGGCCGGTGCCATGTTTTGGCTCCCTAAAGAATGCTTCAGTGAATGGTTCTTTTATCATTTTTGTAAATAGGATACAGGAGTGTGGATAACCTTTATGCATCTGACAATTTTGCAGTTTTCTCTAGAAGAGCACACCCAAGCCAGAACCCACTGAGGGTCCTGCAAAGACGGCGCAAATCATGCCCCACTCAAATGAACATTAACAGAATTTATCAGACGCTTTTATCTAAAGCAACTTCCACTCCCTACCTACAGGGGGCAGTCTCCCTGGAGCAACTTGGGGTTAAGGGTCTTACTCAGGGACTCAGTGGGTCTAGAGGCAACTGTCCTACCCACTAGTCCGCCACCACCCCAAACGTTTTTAACAAATACAAGAGACCATTGCAAAAATGATTTGATCTTTTATCTTTTCTAGCTGCAAGTATTGAACTGAACAATTTTGCCTTCGTTTATAAGAACTGCTGACAATATTTCTCCTCATTTCCAAATAAAAATATTGTTCTTTAAAGCATCATTTTAAAGGAAATGACAAAACATCAAAATAAGAGAAATGATGCAGCGTTTACAGAACCTGAATAATTCAAAGAAAACTAATCTCTGGTTCTCTCTCAAACATAATGGCAATAATGACCTTTGAGGAACTTCTAGTAGTGTTTCACCATCCAACTGGTCTCATTGTGAGAGGAGAGTATTTATTATAGAAGTGTTTTTATACTTTTCTCATTAAATACAATTTGATTCAGATTTATTACATCCCTAAGCTTATTACTTAGTAATATGGATTACAATGCAAAGTAGTTATTGGATTAATTTAAAAAATGTTATTTTTACTAATAGGTTTTGCTGTTTAAAGGGTCCATCTAATTAATTCCTGCCATATTGTTGCTACTCAACATGCTGTCAAGTGCCTAAAATGCAAAAACTACCAGTCACCAGCTTGAAGTAAAACTGAATAAATCATATGTTAAAATTGAACAAAACTTTTGTATGTCACAATGCAAACTGTGAAATCTTCCTACAGACCTCCAGCACCCCAGGAGAGGCATGATATTGTTGCAACATAAAACAAATAGTGTCATTATTCTTATGTCCAGTGCTGAAAGTGTTTGCCAAGTGTTGATGGAATCACTGGCTGGTCATCACATCACAATTAGCATCGCCTTGTTTACCAGCCAGAGGGGGCAATAAGGACAGGCCTCCAGAATGCTGAGAGCAGCCTCCACAACACCAAAGCATAGATTCTTCATTTTATACATTTCATTGATTGCTGATTGCTGATGCACTTTACAGAAGTTAAGAAATATAAATTAAAGAATAGATAAGTTAAATTATGTTCATAATCATTGTGTTTTCCTCAGATGTTCCATGTTAGGGACCTTAAGCGCGTTTAAGTGCACTCTCATTGGATACGGCGGGGCAGCTGAATATCTTTAGGCATGATGGTGACTCTCCCGGTGTGGATGGTGCACAGGTTTGTGTCCTCAAACAGACTCACCAAGTCTTACCTCGCTGGCTTCCTGCAGGGCCGTGAGGGTGGAGTTCTGGAAGCAGAGGTCAGTCCTGAAATCCCGAGTGATCTCACGCACCAGGCACTGGAAGGGCAGCATGTGTATCAGCAGCTCCGTGGATTTTTGGTAATGGTGGATCTCTCTCAGAGCCATGGTGCTGGGCCGGTAACAGTGAGTTTTCTTTACACCACCTGTGGCCAGAGCGCTCTTGCAAGCCGCCTTTGTGGCCAGTTACTTCCTGGGAGCCTTACCAGTGGTGGATTTGCGGGCGGTCTGCTTTGCTCTTGCCATAGTAGTGAAGACAGATCATGTTTTGTCACAAGATGATGTTTTGCCACAAGAAAAATTGCAAAAATAATAAAGTATATAGATTATACAATGCTATGTATTGCTCTGATGAATATATGCATTAAATTATAAAATATATACATTAAATGTGACCCAGTCTGCCGTAATGAGTCAGAAGTCGGCGCTCTATTTATTGAGATATGGGCTGATTATGTTGAAAAACATCAAAAATATCAATTTTTCTTTTTTGGTCTTATATGAAAGAAAAGGTTTTCAAAATTAATCTCTCAAAGTTTCATCATAGAAATAATTGCAAAAATGTACTTAAATGGCTATTTAATCTGAGTTGTAGCTCTCAAAAGAAACCAAGATGGCAGCACGCTAGGATGCAGTGGCCACTCCAGGTCCAACACTTTGGTGCTATTGTGTGTTACTTCTCAAGATTTCACACTGAAACTCGCAAACATGTGTATTCGAACAGCTGGTACATGTTTATGACCACCAGACTCTACTCCAGATAAGAGATAAGCGTGTAGCTTACCTCGGTGACAAGCTGCTGCTGCTACTCCGAGATCTCGACTTGTTGCGCAAACCTCAGACCGCGGAGCTGCAATACCATCCAGTTTCCTCGCCAATGTTCACTCCCTGGACAATAATCTGGACCACATTCGACTCCAGCAAACCACCCAGCGTGTGTTCAGAGACTGTTGTGTTTACGTTTTTACCGAGTCATGGCTCAACGACGGCATTCCGTAGGCAGCTACGGCTATTAGCAACATGCTATTGTTCCGAAGCGACCGTGATGCTACTCTTGGCCACAAAGCAAGGGGGGCTTTGTGTTTACATCAACACGGACTGGTGCGTGAACGCTGCGCTGCTGGAGATTATGTCTGTCCGACATAGGCCATTTTATTTACAGAGAGAATTCACCACTGCGCTCATAGTAGCGGTGTACATTCCACCCAGCGCTAACACAAACAATGCGCTGGCATTTTTTTTTAAAGAATATTACTCCTCACAAAGATCGGGTTTAACATTTGTATTTTGGGTCAACATCATCAAAGTTGTTTAGAGTGAATTGTGTGCTGTTTGGTATAATGTCATTGTCAAAATAATGTAAAATAGCTAAAGCTTAAACTCAGTGGACATCTCCAATTTGCACACTGCTGCTGGCCAGCAAGACTGAATCAAGTTGGTCAATGAGTTCTTTGGCACTAGTGTTGTGTCTTCAGTCTGATTTTATGTCTGCATTTATTTATCTAAATGCCTGTAGTAAAATTTTGTTGTTGAATACTGGGTGTATCTCTTTGAATGCTATGGATTGTTTCGGACCTACAGTGTTCCACTACAACTGGTTGCAATAGCGACCAAACATTCTGAGCAGCAGCCCGAGTGGAGTGCTCTAAGCTGAGGTACACAACCCGGCATAATTTCAATCGCCAGCATGGATGAAATCAGAGGGGTTTTATTTCTTATCCTTGGTTTGTGGCTGTTTTATCACGTACACCAGGTCGTGTGCAGTCAAACGGCACCGGAAATGACTGCATGCCAGGTATAAAAGGAGGAAGCAGGTGGTAGTCACTCACACAGACATTGAAGTCTCATGCTTCAGTCCTACGTGTCCCTCTATCTAGTTCGGTACCGGTACTGTGAGTACTCACGCTCCTCTGAGCAACCCGTATCCATTCCTGTGTGTGCGAGTGAGAACAAGAGTTCGTTTGGTGCGAGCTTCAACTGAGCTTTGAGCATTCTCAGATCAAAATGTTCACCCACTCTCCCGTGCCAGTCACGCTAGAGCTTTTCCGCCACGCGACAAGGTTGTGTTTCGGTGTGTCCGGTCAACCGTTTCTGCCCATCGTGACATATTTGCCACAAAAAAGAGAGAATTGTCACCAGACAACAGGCTTAAGGAAGTAACATTAGGCTAACGCCAATGCTAACATTCAGTTAACAACACTGGCGTAACCATAGCAACCACCAATCAATAACTGCCAACATGTACACGTTATCATTTAGTATCGGTTCAGCACGCTTGGAACCTTGGCCAAGGTGGTACCAAGAATGGTACCGAGTACCAGGAACCAGGAACCATATTTTATTGATGGAAAAGCCAAAAAAGCGAGAAGAGTTGAACCGAACCAAGCTGGTACCAGTCAGTGGAAAAACCCCATAAGGTCTAAATAATACGTCCAGCGGTGGCGGTAATACACTGAAAAGTTGTCAACTGCCATAAAAAGAAGGAGAAGAAGAAGCTGCTCTGTGTGTTGTCCTCATAATTTAGTGTTTTAACCCCACCCCCCACCACCACCATTTTCAACAGTTATCTCAGTTTATTTAGTATTAGTAATTTAGTATTGCTCTGTCTAAACATGTGGGTAGAGAGAATTATTTCAACCTTTCTTTGTTCAGACAGGGAACGCTGTTAACAATAAAGTTTTCTGATTCTAATTATTTGTTTACCTTCACATTTTCTTTAAGGGTAATGCATTAAACTGAGCTTAAAATTAAAGTGTTCTGGGAGCAGATTTGGGGGCATATTTATGGTTTACACTATAAAAACACAAGAATGCAGTTTTTCACTATATGCGGTTGCTGTTGGAACGTAACCCCTGCGAATAGCGAGGGATTACTGTATTTACAAAGAACCCTTAATGGCACCTTTAATATTATTAGAACACTTTATTATTGTGCGCAATAACTGTGCACACAAACTAACGGACTACCTCTCTTTTGTAATTTAGAACAGTAGTGTGACCTTTGTGTCCTTTTCATAGTATTCCACATTACTGCATATCCAAGAGCCCCGGAAACTCAGGAAACCAGCATCAGTGTCAGAGATAATGTAACATATGTCAGAATCGAATGCATTTGTCCATAGGATGTCTATAGGCTATAGAGAAGTGCTGGGGACACAACCTTTGTGGAAAAAAAGGACAGAGCCTCTGTGAATGCTGCCTCAGACCGTGGGCACAATGTAGCCATTGTGGCATCATTCATACTGTCTTGTTTGTTGCAGTCTCGGGAGGTCTTAATTAGAATCAATGGCATAAAATGGCACAAACCCCTGTGTTTTTAAGACCTGTGTATATACAAGATACAATGTGGAGAAATTTAATGACATGTTCTGTTTAGTCTGTGGGTGACGGCTCAAAAATTAAGACCTCGCTCATCAATTTTTGAGGTAAAAGATGAGAAGTTCTGAACGCCAACTGACTTGTTAGCATTAGCATTGAAGATCTAGCTTTTGAAGCTTTGGACAGATCTTTGTGTGATATTTTTTTTCACCGGGAGTCTTAAAGCTGATATTTTAAACAGATATTTTAAACTGAAGTGTTCACTTTATATTCGGCCACCGAAAATTTTTATTACTTGACGGAAACAGTGATGACGCAATCAACAACTGCAGACTGCACGCACCAGACTGAATAACAGTCAACTTGTCTCTAGTGTGGGCGCATTTCATTTCCATATATCAAAAAGGGGTTCTCCACTGACTGGTACCAGC
>JBBPDC010000141.1:4108022-4121562 GCA_037974485.1 Hemigrammopetersius urotaenia
TATATATATATACATATACATATATATATATACATCTACACACACAAATATATACATATGCAGGTTTGTTGGTTTGAAGATCTTTGATAGAGTTAGATGTTGAGAGTTAGATGTTCAGCCTCCTGCTTCAGGAGTTTGAGTCCAGGAATTTTTACTTTTTTAAAAAAACAAAAAAAAAACAAATCTACATTTTGGTAAAAGCGAAGACTCTTCTGGTGGCTGCTCTTTGTTCTTTTTAAGATAAAATGACACGTGCTGCTCCCTCACACGTACTCATTTTTGTATTAGTGTGTTCAGAAGTAGAGTATACTTTTACAAATCTGGAACAGAAGCGTTTTCCGTTGATTTCTGCTTGAGGAGAGAGAGAGCTCCTGTAGTGCCTGGTCCTCAGTGGGACAGAGCGGTGGGCACATCCCAGCCAGGCGGTGGTCCGGAGGAGCCGGGGGGATTTTGGAAAGCTGGAGCTGTTGGTCCACTTCATTCACTAATGGAGGCTTCATCTGAGATGCTTGTGCATTCTTTTCTGCTCTCCTCAGTCTGGTCTCACCTTTCTGTGTCAGAGTTATGCCGGACCACCCACACGCTTAATGAAATGAGATGAGCCAGTGACCCACACTGTCACTGCCCCGTGCAAGAGAGGGGGGCTAACAATACAGACCGAGGAGAAGAAAAAGAAGAAGTCTCTCTCTCTTTTTTAATTTAAAGCACATAAATACATGTTCCACACCTTTTGTTTATTATATTTCTTTGCTTTTTAAATTATGGCTCATATGCAATCTGACCAGTTCATTGTATTTTTTTTCCCCTTTACTTGTATTAATCGTTTACATAATTGGATTTATTCAGTGAAATTCTGTGTATCAAACCATTATATTACTCTCAATTTAAGGAGGGATCATGGTTGGCTTTTGAGAGGTTTGTTGACAGTTTATTCAAATTTGTATTGCATTCAACAAATGGCATTTAAATATAATAAGCAAGTTTTGAATTCAACTTTTTTAAAACTCGTTTTTCTTTTTTATTTAAACAGCCTGCCTTTCTTTATGCATCTACTTAGTAATGTAATGACATGTTTTGATTTTTTTTAAGAAAAAGCATAAAACGTCCCTTATTTTTCTCTGTGGGACTGAATTGTTCAAAGGTATTTCAAGATGTGCCTGCACTTTATTGCACTTTGCTCATTTTCATGAGGTCAAGAAATTGAGAATTGAGGATGTTTGATTTAGACAGTTACTCTGCACCTACAACTCAGTGTCGAAATGTATGAAAACATTGGAAATCAATCGTTCCTATGGAATTTCATTAAGCTTGAGGATCTGCAGTCATGTAATTTGATGGACTGTGCATTGAAAACTATAAGCTTGGTCTTGGGTGCATGACAGCAGAGTGCGAAGGTCCGTGATTGGTAAAGTGGCACGACTGATTAGGGTTATCTTTAGGGCTCGCTCAACAAGGAAAACTGTGAGGAATCTATCACCTCAGGAATTTCCATTCACACTCCTTTTGTTTCCCTCTCTGTGATTGTTCTCAACAGCGCAGCTGAAAAGAAGTGGCGATGAGGACAGTGGCAGCGAGAGCCACAGTGGAAGCGAGGAGACTCACGTCTGTGACAAGTGCTGTGCCGAATTCTTCAAGTGGTCCGAGCTGCTGGAGCACCAAAAAAAATGTACAGAAGAGCCCCCTGTGCTGATTGTGAATGAGGACGAAGGCTTTCCTGCTCCTCGGGGATCTCCACTGGAGTCCTGTTCAAGTGAACAAACTGAAATGGAGAATGTGGATCAGGACTTCGAATCGGCTGAGAAGGGTCGAGAAAACATTGGTATTCCAGGAGGAAAATGGGTATCGGGAGTGGATGAACCTATGGATACGCATGAACCTGTGGATAAAACATCAAACGCCAGCCCTCTTCGGCCAGATTCTAGTGAGAGCACCACCCCTCCATCGCCTTTATCATCCTTAAGCACTACTTATGACTTTCCTAGCACAAATGTAACCTTGGAAATCCTTCATAGCACCAGGGTGGCAGTTGCCCAGTTTTCCCAGAGCATCCAAGGCGATGGATCCGGAGGTAAGGTGAGCTCAGTGGCGATACCTATGATCTTGGAGCAACTGATGGCTTTACAGAGGCAGCAGGTCCACCAGTTGCAACTCATTGAGCAGATTCGCACTCAGGTTGCTGTGATGAATAGGCAACCTACACAATCTGCACTGAATCCAGCCTCCAAAGGCCTGCCATCTGTCTCTTCTACCTTCCATTTCCAGAGCATGCCCCCTCCTCCTGTTCTTCCATTATCCGGAGTCATGCCTTCCACTGTTAATGGTCAGGCCTCTGTTTCCCAAACATCCATACTTGAGGCGCCACCATTTCTGTCTTCACAGCCACACGAGGAAGAGTCTGATCTTAAAGGTACGGTTTCTTTATCAAACCCAAATCCTCCACTGTCTGCTTACACTAGGGCATCTCCATTACTGCCCTCCTGTAATGGAACTTTTTCTGGTGCTAGCCACACCCAACCACAGAACTCATCTGCATCACCCTCAGTAGGCCAGAGCAGTTTCCCTAATCCCTCCGCCAACCTTCCATTGCAACCTCAAAGTCCTCCGAGTGGAGTAATCTTTCCCAATCCGCTTGCTAGCATTGCAGCTACTACCAATGCACTGGACCCACTTGCTGCCATGATAAAGCAGCGCAAGGGTAAAATACCCAGCATCTCTATATTTGACACCAAGTCTAGTTCCGAGGACCCTTTCTTCAAGCACAAATGCAGGTTCTGTGCCAAGGTGTTTGGCAGTGACAGTGCACTGCAGATCCACCTGCGCTCCCACACAGGTGAGAGGCCCTTTAAATGCAACATATGTGGCAACCGCTTCTCCACCAAGGGAAACCTGAAAGTTCACTTTCAAAGGCACAAAGACAAATACCCTCATGTTCAGATGAACCCTTACCCGGTGCCAGAATATCTTGATAATATTCCCACCAGCTCTGGTATTCCCTACGGAATGTCTTTTCCTCCTGAGAAGCCTGGCTCAACATGGTTAGACAGCAAACCTGTTCTACCGACCTTATCTGCTACAGTGGGCCTGCAGTTGCCCCCGACAGTAGCAAATCTGGAAAACTTTGATGAATCTTTTAGTAAACCACTCTCAGGAAGATCTCCACAAAGGCCCTCGTCAGCTAGAAACGAAAGTTCACCTTTGTCTCCAAATGTAATTGGCACTGAACCATCTACACAAGCTGACTACGAACCAGGTATACTCAAGACAGCTCAGCCCCCACAGTTCAGTTTGGAAGGAAAGACCATGCCAGTCTCAAAAGCAGAAGAATTTCATCTTCCCACAAACTACGCGATCAGACAAGCAGAAAGTTCACACTACTCCTTCAACACTGCAAATTACAGTCCCCCGAAACCTCTGTCAACAGAAGTACCCACAAGAGGAAGTACACCAGATTCTACTGATCTAGTCACCTCAATTTTGAAATCCTCTACGCCTCCCCTGATCTCAGACCAACTTAAAGCCAGGTACTCATATGGAGGGATCCTAGACTCCATGCAGACATCAGAGACATCAAAGCTCCAGCAGCTTGTAGAGAACATCGACAAAAACATGATGGATCCCAATCAGTGTGTGATTTGCCACCGCGTGCTCAGCTGTCAGAGTGCCCTGAAGATGCATTATCGCATCCACACTGGGGAAAGGCCTTTTAAATGCAAGGTCTGCGGTCGCGCCTTTACCACAAAGGGAAACTTGAAAACTCATTTTGGTGTCCACCGTACAAAGCCTCCTCTACAGGTTCAGCACTCCTGTCCGATTTGTCAGAAGAAGTTCACTAATGCTGTTGTCTTGCAGCAGCACATTCGCATGCACATGGGTGGCCAGATTCCCAATAACCTCCCGACTTTGCCAACAGATGCCATCCAGGAAAAAGAAACTGACTTGACCTTTGACGGGCAGAGTTTTGACAACATGAATGACGACGATGATGGCCTTGACGATATTTCATGCGAAGAGGAGGGGGATATTACAGAAAATGGCGAAAACCTCCTTAACTCTTTTTCAGGCAGTTCTTCACCAGTTTCACCACTACCTCCTGTTACAACTGAATTCAAAGCAGTCGATGAGTCAACAGTCAGCCTCAACCATTTAACTGGACACAAGTCACAAACAAGTGGTGTTTTAGACAACGATCACCCTGCTAATAGTTTCCCTTCCATAGGAGATTTTGAGAATCCGAGCCCTCTATTGCCAGAGTCTGCCAGTTTCATCCAAAGACCTCTCACCCCAACAAAATATCATCCTACAGGTCATCAAGACGCCCAATGCTTGTTTAATATCGCCTCACATAACAAAGAGAAAGCTGCTACAATCAAATGTGAGTCGTTGGATTCTCCAGCATCAAACGGCATGAATGGAACAGTCCTTGATCAGATCAAGACTCCAGTCAAGAAAGAGAACTCTTACAAGGAGCATGGTAAGATAGTTTTATTGTTATGCGTGGTACATTTGTTTATAGCTGAATAAAAGTGAAAAAGATTCCAAAGTTACCACAAAAATATTCTTTTTCCCAGGAACAACCCAGAGGTCTCCTGAGTTGGATATGAACAGGGCGCCTGTAAAAATGGAGATGGAAGGCCTGAGTAGACCATACACAGTGAAAGAAGGGCCTTTTCCTTTATTTGGATCCATTCAGTCTTCGCCTACCCCTTCTGAAGCAATGATCCCAGGCATCACTTCACTGCTTGGAACTCCACCACCTCGACGAACCCCTAAACAACACAACTGCAATGTATGTGGAAAGAATTTCTCTTCAGCAAGTGCCCTACAGATCCACGAGCGCACACACACTGGTGAAAAGCCTTTTGCTTGCTCTATTTGTGGTCGAGCTTTTACAACAAAGGGCAACCTCAAGGTATGTTGACATGCAGTATGTTAACATCTCAAAATTAAACAAATTGTTCTTCAAGAAATGTTGAACATGGAAATGCAGAGTAACACAATTAGTGACACGAGATGAATGAATATCATCAATGTCTCAACAAAACATAATACATACAGTGTTCCCTCGCAAAGTCATGGTTCAGAGTTTTCGCGGACTTTTTCTTGGAACCAAACTAATAATTGTTTGTAAATATTTAATTTTTCATTTTAATGCTAAATTATTAACTTAATTTACTAATTTTGTAACATAAATATTAACGTGGATTCAGCTACATTTCCATAATTTTTTTTGCTACTGTAGAGAGAGCACAAACAAAGTGCATATTGTGATTGTAAAGTAGCCAATCCAAGAGCAGTATTCATTTCTCCTTGCTGCTGGTTGGCTGCTGCCCTGTGATGCATCTCTGGCAGCTGCAGTGCAAAATTCAGCTTCAGTACAGTTTCAGTGTGGAGCGTCTTGACTGTTTCTCGTGTTTTATGTTTTGTTCTTCTAAAAGCCTGTATTTTTATTATTGTAAATTAAATGGATTTCTAACTGTTTTTACTTGCTTATACCAAATAAAAGGCGCTGCATGAATTACAGTCCAGTCTATACAGGGGTAACATCACTATTTACATTCTAGCACTGCAGGAGTTCAGTGTAAACTGTACAGTATGTATACAGGTTTATCTTTACATTTTCTTTAAGAAAAATGTATTAAGCTGAGTTTAAAATGAAATTAAAAAGTTTTGGGGGCATATTTAGATATATAAATATAGAATATATGTATATTGTCAACCCTGTGGGTCTGAGTGGGTAAGCAAGAAGGTCCTGGGTTTGATTCCTGATGTTTCACCGTTTGACCAATAGGCTCCAGGACTTTAGTTAGGATAAGCAGTTCTGCTAATGGATGAAACCCTTCATAACATAAAAAACACATGCGTGGATTGGTTGTGTATGCCTTTTCTACAATTGATGTTTACATTTTCTATCAGTATCAATGTCTCATGTCTTCTTTTCTTGTTTTCCTAAAGGTGCACATGGGCACTCACATGTGGAATAACACTCCTGCCCGCAGAGGCCGGCGTCTGTCTGTGGAAAACCCACTGGCTCTGCTGGGTGGCGAAGCATTAAAATTCAACAACGTATTTCAGAAGGACCTAGCAGCAAGGGCCATGAATGTAGATCAGAACTTCTGGAGTCGGTACGCTGCAGCCATAAGTAGTGGCTTAGCCATGAAGAACAATGAAATTTCCGTCATTCAGAACGGCGGGGTGCCTCAGCTTCCTGCCATGACTGTGGCCGTGGACAAGCCTAGCACGGGCAGCAGCTCACCAATCAAAGCCCTGGGAAAAACGAGCGTAGACCTTGGGACTGGACGGCACTTTTCCATGTTGATTGATGACAATAAAGAGATTAGAATCAATTAACCTCAAAGAGACGATGGAAATATTCTCATATGCAAAGATATACATGGACAATAAAGCTGACCCCGCAGTATGTACTTCATTTGAACTGATGTTTTTTTTTGTCAAATGTTTAGAATTTTTGGCCTCCTTTTACCCTTTTCAATAGTCAAAATGGTTAGTTACGGTTATGATTTCTTGAGAAATTAAAGGAGCTTTGGATTCTATTTCCCTTGAAAAGTCGACAAAACACAGCGGTGGTGGGCGTCGGAAAGTGGACGACCAAGTTACCAGCAGTAACACGAACAGAACTTCCGAGCTGGTAGAACCTTTGTTTAAACTTCGTATCCCACACTGTTTTAGGGGAGGCAGTAGATTTTATATGTGAAAATGCAAAAATATAAAGCAAATTATTCTCAAGGTATGTTTTTGATCTAGTAAAGTGGTGTGTATACGATGTCCGGATTTTAAAGCTATTCCATGTAATTTTACGACAATAAAGTGGAGGTCCAGTTCTAAGGTTGCTGCTAAGCAAAGTAGAAAAATGATTTTGAACATATTTCCCATCAGCATTAACATGCAAACACATAAAGCACTGAAATGTATGTATATGAGGTCATCTGTGAGTATTTTAGACATCAACAATTACTGTTGCCCTGATATAACAACATCTGATATAACAATATGCTACTATTCTATTCTATTCAATTTTATTCAAAGGCAAATTTCACTGATTTTGCTTTGTTCAAACATTTAGATGTTAACATTCAGAGCAATTTAATGAGAAATGGTTGACTCACAGTCAGATCTCTGCTGTGTACCCACATTTCATTAACTTATATTGTATCATATTTACTATCCAAAATGACCAGTGAATCTATACAGGGATGATGACAATAGTACTAAATAAATAAAATGAGCTGCAACACTCTGCATTCACCCTTAACAGGATTTTTAAAAATGATTTTAAACCAAGACCCAATGGCTAAACTACCACAAAACAATGTCTCGGACATCAGGTACCGTATTCTGATAATAATGTTCTGTCTTGTAGCTTTAAGAAGCAACCAACTCTTCAGACAGCCCACACCAATTCTGAGGTTTTAGTGAAATTAGTTTTTGTATCTAACCTCTCTAATTTACTTATTATTTTAATGATTTTAATGAAACTGTGGAAAATTGGTGGAATTCCCCTTTAAGGAGAAGTCCATACTAAGCATTGCATACCAAGTAAACAGCTAAAACAGCAGTTTTCCTCCATTTCCTAAGGACATCCAGAAACAACACCCACATTTGGATATAGGTGCTGATAGAATGTCTGTAATAGTCCCTGATGTCACTAATAATGACTTCTTTGTTACTACAACAACACAGTGCACCACACCACTGCCACACCACTGACTACAAAGAACCACAATCATGAATACACTTGAATTTATATATTTATGTGCATTCATTTATTTATATATATATATATGTGTTTTCAGGACAACAGAATAAGGGCCACACTGGGTTCGGTTAATGATAGAACCAGGTTACTGTCTTCTGTAACACTGAAGTCTTACAAGCGTAATTTTACCTGCAGCTGATCATGAATAAAGTTGGCCTTCCTCAGGTAACTGACTTCTGTATTGAAGTAAAGTAAGTGACATTTCTATATATTGGTTCATAACAGAGTACTGTATTAAAAAGGATGTTTTCAATAATATATGTGCATGTGCCGTAAAGCTGTGGTAAGGAAATGGTTTAAAAAATTGTGTAGCATTACAGGCAATGCAATGACAATGTTCAAAACAATGAAACTGGGAAAATATTAATGCACTATACAACTGTGGACTTCCGTTTTATGGGCAATATCATCTACACTGTGTTTTTTTATAAAGATCTCTTCATATAAGACATTGTCACACATATGCAACCATTTGTTCATTTCGAAGACTATGATTAATTCCACTTTAAAGCCACAATCAGGCATCCCTGCGTAACTTTCTGGTGTTTCAACTGCAAGAAAAGTTAAGTGGCACTCACTGCAATATTCAGCAGAATGCTCTCTTTAAGAAATCTCCAAAGCTGTGGGGTGAGCATCAGTAACTCTCCACGAATCTGTGTAAATCTGTTTTCCTGTCTGAACCTGGGAGCAAAGCAACAAAAAATACTCGGTATTCGATAAAAAATCGCAATAATCTGTTTTGTGATCATGATTCCTATTTGTTAGTCCCCTGCATAGATTGTAATCTAAAGATGAACAATGAACAGAACTGTATCCTGTTAATTGCATCCTTTGAATGAAACACTATTTTTTATATTCCCATACATTTATTTTCACACACAAGACCCACACACTGCTGTCTCTGCCACACCAATGCTATTTTTACATGAAGCAAAATCACAGCTCTACTGACTGAACTGGGATTATTTTTAGGTCATTCTAATGTGGCCTCCTTCAATAAAGATGCCTGATTGTGAATGGATACTTATGCAGTTTTGCATTGGATTTATACTTTTAGTGGTATTAAAAAGAGAAAGGAGCCTCAAAAACATCTGAACAGAACCATAGATGTGCAAACTGTATCAATGTGCAAACTGTACAGATGTGCAAACAGTATTGTAACTGTGTGCAAACAACTCCCCATCCACCAGGTCGATCTTGTGGCTGAATGCAGTCAATTCCTTACAACTATATTCTGGAGTAAAGTCTTCCTTGATGAGGTGGAGACTTCTGCAGTAACTTATTCAAGTTTGAGGACAGTGTGAGAACCATAAAATAGTATAAAGCGCTGAATATTTATGTAAGAGTAAATATCAGAAGAGAAAACGCTCTCTGAACAGATGAGTCTTCAGGAGGCTTTTGAAGATGGAGCGGGATTCTGCTGCTCAGCTCGTTCTATCAGTGAAGAACCCCAAAAACGAATGTATTTCCGAAGAAACTCTGAGCAAAAACCCTCCCGAAGAAACTCTCAGCAAGTAGTTGTCCACAACCTTTTGACCACTTTGGAAGCAGAGAGAAACGGCACCTTCGCGTGACGTCATTTTCGTAAACACCGCAGCCAAGATGGCGGACAGCATCCCTTTGAATCCAGTACGGAAGAATTCGAAGAAACCGGCTTATTACAGCGCTGGCAGGCCTATCAGGTCAGAACTGGGCGGTTTTCACTTAATAAAAACGTTTTAATCGGTCGGTTCGGGGTGTTAGAGCTTTAAAGTGCGGTTTGCTACCACTGAATAAGCGTGTATTGCTAGCAGGCTGTGCTAAAGTCTATGCTAGGTCTCTATATGCATCTTCCTCTGTCTGTCTCTCTGTATGACTCTCTCTTTCTCTCTCTCATTCTCTGTCTGTCTGTCTCTCTATCTGTCTGTCTCTGTTTCTTTTTCTCTCTGTTCTCTCTCAGCTGTCAGAGTCAGTTCATTCACATTTACACGAAGCAACGATGTTAGACACATGCTGAATATATTTACACTAGATTTATTAATATTAAATTGTCGTTAGAACGAAATGCCTGGCGAATTCAACACAGGTTAGCCTCAGGCCTGTTGTTTATTCTGTAGTGTCACATGAGTTGTTAGTCAACACTAGTGTCACCTGTCAACCGTACGCTTTTCGCTCAGCCTTCTTCAGATGAAAACGCCCCCAAAACAGTCCCCTTAAGTGAAGTTAACGTTCACCCATAAACCCATTACAACAAACGCGCCATTTGAATGTACACTACATGGACAAAAGTTTTGGGACACACTTGCTTCAGCAGACCAAGACATTTTGGACAGTGCCATGCTTCCAACTTTGTGGACACAGTTTGGGGAAGAACCTTTTTCTATTCCAACATGACTGTGCTCAAAGCGAGCTCCAAAAAGACATGGCTGGATGAGTTCGGTGTAGAAGAACTTCACTGGCCACACAAAGCCCTGACCTCAACCCCTTCCAGCACCTTTGTGATGATCTGGAACGGAAATTCCCACAGAAATTCCAAAATCTTGTGGAAAGCCTTCCAAGAGGAGTGGAAACAGTCTTAGCTGCAAAGTCTATGTATTTGAATGCTGTGTCACTTATGTCCCTGACGGTGTAATGGTCAGGCATCCAATACTTTTGTCCATATAATGTATAAATGGAGCTTAGGGTGGTCAAACCATTCTCCTTCAAGTCACTGTTTTGGTGCTATGTGCCACTCAGCATAAGACTGGCCACTGCCCTGCACAATTTAGCCCTTTCAGTGCCTTAACACACTCACTTTAGTTTAGGGACTGATAGAGGGCTGATTAGCTGGATTGAGTGTGTTGGAAGCAGTTGAGAGCCACTACTGAACCCTTTTCCTAAATGTGTAAGACACCCACTTGAAATGGTTCAGTGTGATGATCTAGGAGAGGTTGGGTCATATGATATGGTGTTCTAGTTCATAATCATGTGTTTCCCCCTCCACTTCTCTGCTTGCAGGCCTCCTGTATTTGTGGAACTGGTGGCTGCGTTCCTAAGATAGGTGCAACTTTAAAGAGGAACAGTTGATGCGGGGTTCAGGTTCATCTCTGTCTGTGTTGTCATCCCTCCCCCCACCAGAGCTCCACTACAGGCAGGCCTGATCATACTGAGCTTAAGCTGTAGGCATATAGCTGCAGTCATTATAGATCCTGAGAGTAAGGATTGTCCCTTATACGATTGTGTCCTAATCTCTAGTCCTCCACCTGCCCTGCTATACCTTTAATGATCACAGCGCCTTGTTTACTCCCTCCTGCTCTTTCTCATGATTTGCTTTCACAAGCATGATCTAATACCAAAGCCAGTGTCTTGTGATTGACTTGTGATTTTTATGAGGGCCCATTTGTTGACATAAGGATAACTGGTCGAACTGAAACTGCAGCCTGTTTTATGTTGTGCATAAACGTTTTTTGTTTTTTTTTTAGTATTGGCAACCAAATCAAACCAAACGTATCAATTACACAAAAGAAGACCCTTTTGTTGAGTGATAATTCTGTAGTTTAGAGGCATTTCTGTGAGTTATCTTGTGTTGCCTGTGTCATTTTGATGCTACTGTAGTATCAGTGTAAACTGAAAAGGAATTTTAAACGGAGTTAATGGAATTTTCACTGTTAAACATTTCTGTTTAGTTATTTGGCTGAGCTGTAAACAGCACATTCAGAGTGGTCTGACGTGAAAAACGTAGTGGTAGATAAACAAACTAAATTATTTACAGTGCTGGTGATGGGAACCAGACGTCTGATGAGTTTCATTCCTTTAAAAACTCCCTCACAGAAAGTTGTTACACAAAGTTATTACAAATATGTTGCCTGATGTCTGGGACATTGGCTTTCAGTATTTTTATGTCTGGTAATGGCTTAGAGGTGCATGCAAGGCATCAGATGTATTATCTAGATTTTTTCCAGATGTAAGACTGTTTTGCTATTATTGAGCTTAAATGGTGAATAGCAAATAAAATTGCTCCACATCAGTGAACAATTCTGTTTCAGACCAGTCTAAATGACTTTGTTTACAACATTTTTGATGCCGAAATGTAGAAAGACTTTAATATAATTCTCTCACAAACAAATACAGCTGTGGAAAAAAATTAGACCACTGAAAAAATGTGCAGTGTCTCAGGTTTTATCTTTTATAGCCTTAGTTTTTAAGAACTGATGACAATATTTCTCCTTATTTCCAAATAAAAATATTGTTCTTTAAAGCTTCATTTTAAAGGAAATGACAAAATTTCAGAATAAGAGAAATGATGCAGCGTTTACAGAACCAGCACGAGGGGGCGTGACGCACGAGACCCAGACGTCACAGTCAGCTGAGGCGGGAGGTTTCAAAGTAGCCAACCCGAGAACATTATTTATTTCTCCTTGCTGCTGATTGGCTGCTGCCCTGTGACGTCTGCAGTCGAGAATTTCCCCCGTGGAGCATCTCGAGTGTCTTGTGTTTTTCGTTTTGTTCTTGCTGCATGAATTCCAGTCAAGTTTGTACCGGGGCAACATCGCTATTAATTCTAGATCACTTAACATCTGTGTGGTTCATTAACAAAGTCAGATTGAGACCAGTTATAGAGAGCCTATAAACAAAACAGAGTATAATAACTGTATAAACTGCCAAGCATCTGATTAACATTTGAATTTGAACAAAAAGTATGCCAACATTATTCATACTCTTCTCAATAATCAATTGAAAAGCCATTATTGGCTCTTACAGCAATCAAACTCTTCAAACTGCTGAGGAGCTTTCTGCACTTCTCCACTGGTGTTTTCCCGCAGACTGGGACAGTTTGCAAAAGGTATGAATAATGTTGGACATTACACTTTTTGTTCAAATTCAAAGAAGAAACTTGATGGTTGAATAAAAGTTAGAGAGGTCAAAATTTGCCAGGGGTATGAATAATTCCGGGCTTTACTGTGTATATACTGTGTATATACTGTGTATATATATATATATATAGACCGAGACAAGTTTAAAACGTGCGCGAACCGGACAAGTCACTGAAATATCAAGGTGAAATTCATCATATCTTGCGTAGTGTTGACCCAGCTCCATCTGTTAATGGTGGTATTTTTTTTATCGCGCGATAAAAATCTCACGCCGTTAACGGCCCAGCACTAATATATATATATATATATATATATGTATTTATACTGTGAATATATTGTATATGTAATCTGTCTATATATAATTTTTTTAATTTAGATTAATCTCATTGTAATCTTGGAATTAATCTAGATTAAAATGGCTCATTTGAATTCTGCCGAAGGTCTGAAGATTCCCCCCCCCAAATGATCCCAGTGTCTATTGTAAACATAAATATGCCTCCAAATGTTCTCCCAGATCACTTTAATTTCGTTTTGAGCTCAGTTTAATACATTACCCTTAAAGAAAATGTAAATATAAACCCGAGGTTTAAATACGGAAAAGTCGGAACGAGAGAGAGACAGATAGAGCGAGAGAGAGAGAGCGTGCGAGAGAGAGATGATCCCCACACTCTGGAAAAGTCACGAACGAGAGAGAGAGAGAGAGTAAGAGAGAGCGACAGAGGCACAGAGAGAGCGCGCGCGCACGAGAGAGACCGTCAGAGAGAGCGAGACAGGTTTTAAACGGGCGCGATCCGGAAAAGTCACAAACGAGAGAGAGAGGCAGACAGACAGAGAGACAGAGAGTAAATCCGCGCTATAATATCAAGGTGAAAGTCATCATAGCTTGCGTAGTAGAGACCCAGCTCCCAACCCAACTTTGTGAATAGATTAACGG
>JBBPDC010000141.1:4127202-4139939 GCA_037974485.1 Hemigrammopetersius urotaenia
AGTTAACTACAGCAAACATGAGATTAATCACGATTAAATATTTTAATCTACTGACAGCCCTAATATATATATATATATATTTTTTAACAATACACATATTTTTGTTTTATTCTAGTTTATGTTCCTTTATTGCACAGTGCACATTTTAAACTGTCGGTTATTTTAGCATTTTATTCCACTTTATTGTATTTTGTTGTTTTTCATTTTTGCTGCATTTTTTTTCATTTCTTTCATTTTCTGCCGTGACCATGCAAATTGTAGGACTAATAAAGCTTCATCTTATCTTTTAGGTTCTGTACCAGCAATTCAAGTTTTTCCTCAACCTGTATTTCTTGGTGGTGGCTTGCTCACAGTTTGTGCCATCGCTGAAAATTGGCTATCTGTATACCTACTGGGCCCCACTGGTGAGTTCAGTTAATGGTGCTTGCCTGAGACAGATCATAATCCCCAACTCTCTGGTCCATAGCTCTTAGTTGGCAGATGGATGATGTAACTGTGAGCTGAAAACCAGGCTTTAAAACCAGCGTTTCCTTCTGTCATTCATTCATGTCCTTCCTATCACTCAGGGCTTTGTGTTAGCGGTCACCATGGTGAGGGAGGCCGTAGACGAGGTTCGCCGCTACAGGAGAGACAAAGAGATGAACTCTCAGCTGTACAGCAAGCTCACAGTCCGAGGTGACGGCTCAAGTTCACTGCCCTCAAACAAGCTAATGAAATCTCTAACTCTCAGTTGTGACCTTTTGTTTAACCTTTTGAACTCCATGAAGGCATTTTGCGTTCATTTTTGTAACCTTTAGTCTCATAACTGGCGACAGGAGTAAAACACACGCATGATACACACATCACTGAAATCTAGAAGACTGACTCTATCCAGTCTGAGTCCCACAAAAACACACTGCCATAAAACATTCATATTATTTACTTTAGGCGCAAATCAAGCAAGCGTTCACTTCCGTGATGGTCCACACACTCATCGCTGGATTCAGTGTGACAAATTCATTCGTCATAATTTTTCTCACTGTCTTTTTATATAATAATTATATGTTTATTTTCGTTCTGTTGCTATATTATTATTATTATTATTATTATTTATAATGGTATTGTGTTATATGTGTGTAACTGTTGGTGTTTGACTGCATTCTAGAGCTCATCTGATCAACTTCTTAACTTCTATTTTATATTATAATAGGCCATAGAATGTCCCAGTTTGATATATATATATACCAGTGGCTATGGACCTTTTACCCACACAATTCTAAAGTTAAATCTCTACTGAGCAACGTTGTCTTGTGGAAATAAAAGAAAACAAGTAAAATTTACTAGGCGAAAACTAGAATTAGAAAAATGATACTTGCTTTATGGAGCTTATGGAGTTAAAATGTTGCAGCCCAATAAATAAAGGGATGCAAAAATGCTCGTAAATGGCCCAGAGTTCAAAAGGTTAACATGCTTTCATTTTAAATGACCCAGAAGACTCTGCGGGTATAGAAAAGAATCACACCCTTTAGAAGATTCACGTTTTGATGCTTTGCAGTCTGAACTGAAGGCGCACAAAAATAAATCCACCTGTATTTACTCAGTGCAACAGGTGAAAGAAATGGTCGCTACAGTTTAATTAAATAGATACTCACCAAGGTGGATAAAGGATCACTCCCCTCCTAAAAATACTTGTGAACTCAGTCAGGTGTATTTAATCACCTTTCTAATTGCAGACCAAGCTAATTGGCTTCTAACTGTAATTGTTTTGATTAGTTTATCATAAAAACAACAATTCCTAGAGAACTCCAGAGCTTGGTAGAGCAACTGTCAACTGTACAAAGATCTCAGGGATAAAGTTGTGGACAAACACAGTCAGGAGATGGATACAAAGCATTTCAAAGGCTTTATTGGTTCATAGTAGCTCAGTTTATACTCTATAAATCTTTAAAGGTGCCATAGTTTCACCAGCTTTATTCTTCACAGTTTCAGGCCCTTTCAAAACCAGCCGTTTAAGAGCTCTGTCCCTTTTATGTCCCCCATCCCACGCTCACGAAACAAAACAAACAAGTTTTAACTGCGATAGAAACACAAAATCATTATTTGAAA
This sequence comes from Hemigrammopetersius urotaenia, assembly GCA_037974485.1. NCBI lineage: Eukaryota > Metazoa > Chordata > Actinopteri > Characiformes > Alestidae > Hemigrammopetersius > Hemigrammopetersius urotaenia. The sequence continues at coordinate 4,129,288 of JBBPDC010000141.1, forward strand.
GTTCTTCTATCTCCCTCATCTGCTGACTCGTCCCGGACAGCAGGTCCAGATCTTCCACGGCGCTGAAGATAGCTCCTTATTCACAGCTCCTTATTCCAATTTTCCCTTGAATGAGTTCACAGTATTTAAGGTGGAGCGAACCTGAGTGTTTCTGGGACACAGCCATTGATAATGAACTGAAAGCCGCAGTTCTTTGGTTTTCTCTGTCTGGGAAAAAGTGCAGGATTTGTGCTGATCTCTACAGCAACAACACAACAATTCATGAGTGACTTGCCTCTGCCTGTAGACACAGCGCTCGGCTTCTCCAGCAGACAAAATGGCGGATCTTCAGCTAATCTAGTGGGTCGGGTGTCAACAGATGAGGGGCGGTTCTATGCATGTATGCAAAAAAGCCACTCCTCTGGAAGTTTGGCCTCGATACCCAATGGTACATGTGGCGGGAAACCCAGTACAGCTCACCATCCAAAGAGCACCACCTGTACACTTGCGCGTGGTGGCAGCATCGTGTTGTGGAGGCGTTTCTTGTTAGGATAGAAGGAAAAATGGATGGGCCAAAAAAAAAGGACAATTCTTGAGGAAAAACCTGCTTCCCTCTGCCATAAATTTGTCAATAGGAAGAAGGTTCAGACTCCAACATTGACAATGACACAAAGCATACAGCAGAATTGACCACACAGTGGCTGAAGGAGAAACAAGTGAATGGCTTAGTCAGAGCCCAGAATTAGAGCATTTACGGCATTTATCGGACGCTTTTATCCAAAGCGACTTCCATTCCCTGCCTACATGGTGCAGTGTCCCTGGAGCAACTTGGGATTAAGGGTCTTGCTCAGGGACCCAGTGTGCTGAAGGTAGGATTTGAACCCATGACCTCTTGGTCCAGAGGCAGGTATCCTACCCACTAGGCCTCCACCACCCCACTAACCCTATTATTTTTAAGAGGGTTCCACAAACCATCCATTCTGACTGAGCTTGAACAGTTCTGTAAAGAAGAATGGACCAATATTGCACAGTCTAGATGTGCAAAGCTGGTACAGATGTGTCCCAGCAGACTCAAGGGAGTCAATAAAGAAAGGGGTAATACCACAAAGTACTACCCTTTGGGATACTTTATCCTTTTTAGTAATAACTATTGCTATTGTATCTTCCTCTTAGATGTTATAAGTTGCGTGAGTAGAAACAACATGTGTGTGTCTCCATTTCAGGTTGCAAAGCAACAAAATAAATATTTTGAAGGAGGTGATTGTGTTCTATACCCAGTGTACCACATGTCCATTCAGTTTTAGCTCTGAATTTGGCCTGTTGTCTTCGTCTATATGAGTGATGTACACAGAGACCCTTATATGTATTGATTTCCTGTGATTAATTGTGACTTGCCGCGTCTCATCATAGGTCTTCTCCGGTTTATATAGCTGTGAGGGGATGATCATTAAGAGACATGTTTAGAGTAGGACCCCTCTGACAGGCAAATCAAATGGAACAGGAGTGTGTTCAGAGATAGAAAACCATGTAGGGTGTCTACAGTTTCATTCGATGTCTCATCTGACACCAGAATGCCATAAAGTGTCATTGAGAATGGTGTTGTGTGAAAATTTTATTGACACAGATGCGATCGGAAATTGCTGTGTGATTGGACAAATCAATCGCTGTTGCTGTTGAGTTACTGAACTTGCAGCCAAATATAGTATTTACCTAATGTTTATTGATTTGGTATTCAAGTTACTATTAGTAAATACTACATAAGCTTTCATTAAAAGTGGTATATCTTAGCCATATTTAGGCTTTAAAACTTCAATCATATTCAAATAACCCTTAATAAATGCTCTTATTTGATATGGTTAAATGGTGAACAACCTCCACAAGTTATATATAAGGGAAAAAAACTACAGTGTCCACCTTGTACACTAATTGTCCATTTGATCAGCTCCACTAACCACATTAGAGCCACACGTACAGGACAGAATATCAGTATTGCGATTATACTGCTACACACTATGGTTGCACTTTTGAGATATTAAATAGTTTGTAAATGTTGTTTCAAATAGGACATTTAACCACCATCCAGATAGGCTACCAAACAGCCCGTTTTTTTTTGTGATGGGGGGGGGGGCATTGATGAATGGGTAAAAGATAAGAGACAAATGTTGCAGAGAAACAGATGGACTAGAACTGTAAGTGCACCAATATGGTCAGTGGAGGTGATAAAATAGACAATAAGTATAGATACAAGGAGTACCCAGTATGGCTTGTGTGTACTTCACCTGCATTGCACAGATATTATCTCAGGTTTTACTGTGTGGCACATCATGTATCAAATTCTAGGCTGCACTGTGGCACCAATGAGTTTGTTTATTGGTTCTGGTCCCTCTCCTCCTCAGGTAAAGTCCAGGTGAAGAGCTCAGACATACAAGTCGGAGACCTCATCATTGTGGAAAAGGTTTTTAATGCTCTTCTCTGTTTCTCCCGTGCCCTTTCTTCATGCTATCAGCATGGGGCTAAATGTCAAGTTATGTGATCTGTCACATGAAATCCTGTCATTCTTTTTGTTGTGCATCATGTTTCTCGCCGTTGGTGGCTGGGTCTCTTTAATTGCTTGTGGGGTATATGACCTTGCTCAATTATTCAGTAGCCGCCTATGCTATAGTAGGACTAAAGTTACTGTGCTGGGAGGCTGTACCTATAGCCTGGCAAATTCATATATAAGCTTGCATGTCAGAAAATGACCGACCCTTAGTTTGCTCATTTCAGTGATTAGATTAACATGCATGAAAGTACCTGACATGTTAATTCTCTGTGTGATTTTGACACAAGTAACTTTCCTTGGTCAGATCAGACAAAAGCCTTGAATTGACACTCATCAGGAACTTCTGTGATTGTTTGAAATGGTCAGAGCGCATGATAAGTCGTCATAATCATAATTTGAATGTCTAACATTGTGATTATGATGCACTGTAGTAAGTGCTTATGTTAATATCTTGTGATGTGTGTTGCACAGAATCAGAGAGTTCCAGCTGATATGATCTTTCTAAGGACCTCGGAGAAGACGGGTAAGTTCAAATTGTGTGTAGGCCTCATTAAAAGTCAATTATGATTAAGTTAGGACACTAACCAAGAACAGTTTTTTTTCTCACATGCTCTTATTAGTGCTATTGCTATATAAAAATCTGATATAAATCCTGCAATGATGTCTGTGTGCATTTTGAGATTTTTTTTCTGTCTTCTGGCAGCTTGCAATGTCAAAACCAGTTAGTCAGCATTGATAGTGGGACCTCACAGGTGTCATTGATTGTCTTTCCATTATGGCCATGCTCATACATTCAGTAACTGAATTAAAAGCGACTAAAATGCAAAGCCTGTGCTAAATGATGGCTATGTGAGCTCTCTTAAATGTCACTGTAGAGTAATGGAAACTGAGGGATTATAGCTTTTTTCATCAATCTTGCATGGGGCAGTGAGGCTGCAGAGAGTGTTCTAATGTGTGCAAGTTTGGCCAAGTCAGATATTTCAAATATGGTTACGTTCCAAGAGCACCAGTGTGTAGTAAAAAAACGCAATGTTGTGATGTGGTAAAAAAAAATGCCTAAAATGCCTATTTTTATAGTGTAAACCCTAAATATGCTTCCAAATATGCCCCCAAAACACGTTCATTTCCTTTAAAACTCAGTTTAATACATTACCCTTAAAGAAAATATAAAGGTAAACCCGTATCCGTACTGTAAAGTTTACACTCCTGCAGTGCTAGAATGTAATCAGCAATGTTACTTCTGTATTGACTGGACTGTAATTCATGCAGTGCCTTTTCTTTGGTATAAGCAGGTAAATACAGTAATAAATTCAATTTATTTACAGTAATAAAAATACAGGGCTTTAAGAAGAACAAAATGAAAAACATGAGAAACACTTGAGACCCTCCACAGGGGAAATTCTGGACTGCAGCTGCATCAAAGGGCAGCAGCCAATCAGAAGCAAGGAGAAATAAATAGCATTCTCTGACTGGCTCCCACCTCTGAGTACAGCGGTATTTCCCCGTCCCAAGATGCCTTTCTTTGTGTTTCTCTCCACAGGACCAAAACATTTGTAGTTATTTTTTATAAGGAAATGTAGCTGAATTTATGTTAATATTTGTTACAAAATTAGCAAATGGTATTTTTCTTAATAATATAGCACTAAAATGCATGAAAAAATAATATACTGCAACAAAAAAGCCTGTGAGGTCCGGGCCTCGTCCACCGCGCCCCCTTGTCCTTGTGCTGGTTGTTTATGTTTGGGCGCGGTGCTTAGCAACCCAGTACAAGGACGAGGGGGCGCGACAGACGAGGCCCGGACGTAACAAAATCAAAATACATAATTGTATTATTGTAATTATTAGTCCGACTCTCAGAAAAAATCCACGATGGACTGAATCCACAACAGCTGACCTGCGTTTGATTACTCATTTACAAATCATAATTATATATAGGCACTGGCACTTCTTATTTCTGTTATAAAGCTCCTTGTAAAGGCTTCTCGCTCTGACCGTTTGTGACATTGCTTTGTCTTGGAAACAGAGAGGCCTGTGGAGAATGATTATTGATCACTTTCCTGTCGTACCGAGGCGATAGGGTAGTCCTTAAGGGATCTTTATGTTGTGTCCTTTGCCCTTGTCTGTCTATTGGCTGCTTCTAATCCATTGGCTGCTGATAATTATTATTGTTTTTTCGTTTGTTAACGCAGTCAAGGGTCACAGGCTTTCTCAAACAAGTGTCATTCCATTGATCAGACCTCAGAGACTTCACATGACGTGGCTTGTCTTTCACTTTAGAGCCACAGAATTGTGGGGATAATAGGAGGGGAATGAAGCATGTTTGCCTAAAGCTGCTATTTGTACTTTTTTAGTTATTTTGTTACAATCTCTATATACTGGTTATATTGTCTATTCTGTTATACTGTTTGCACTAATCTTTAAGAACGCCCAAACCTTTAAAACTGTATACTCAAGCTTCTATTTTCACTTGTTTATACTGCTATATTGTTTATACTGGCTATACTGGTCATTTTATTTTACTTACATTTATATACAGTGCTCACTCAGTACAGGTAAAATCTCATTATGACCTCATTTTATATATATTTCTTTGTTACACAATGTCTTATGTCTGTACTATATATACACTATGGAGCCTGAGCGTCAACATTTCATCTCTCTGTGTACTGGATACGACTGAGATGACAGAAAAGTTCACTTTGACTTTGACATTGGCTGCGGTATTTATTTATTTTTTTATTATCTTTTTTAACGTAGTCAAGGGTCACAGGCTTTCTCGAGCCAGTGTCATTCCATTGATCAGTCCTCACAAGACGAGACTTGACGTTTACTTTAGAGCCAGTATGAATCGTCACAGACATGTAAATTTTGGGGATAATAGGAGAAATGATGCACGTTTGCCTAAAAATGTGGGTTTGTGTTTTCCAGGAGCGTGTTTTATCAGAACGGACCAGCTGGATGGAGAGACCGATTGGAAACTGAAGGTTGCTGTGGCCTGCACTCAGAGGCTGCCTGCATTAGGAGTAAGTGTCTTTCATACACAACAATGGTCAACACTGCATTTTACAACAGACATAATTTCAATCTGGTCCTCGCGTGGCGCTCTAAGGCCTGTATGCTATTAGGTGATAAAATAAAATAAACCTTTTTTAGTCCCTCAGGTGGGAAATTTGCATTGTCAAGGCAAAAAGTGGACAGAACAAAGGTAAGAATAGAATAAAGTGCTGTACTAACAGGACAGTATAAAATGTAAACTATACAGAGTAGAAATATAAAGTGCGGACATGTGTATCGAAAAATATATATGTAAATACAGTAAACCCGAGGTTTACATATACATATAAACCCGAGTTTTTTCAAATACAGAAAAGTCAGGAACGAGAGAGAGAGAGAAAGAGAGAGAGAGATACAGAGAGAGAGAGAGAGAGAGAGACGATCCGCACGCTCCGGAAAAAGAGAGAGAGAGAGAGAGAGGATCCGCACGCTCCGGAAAAGTCCCGAACGCGCGAGAGAGAGCGACAGAGAGAGAGAAAAAGAGAGAGAGAGAGGGACAGAGAGAGCGAGACAGGTTTAAAACGGGCGCGATCCGGAAAAGTCACGAACCAGAGAGAGAGAGACACAGAGAGAGAATAAATCCACGCTAAAATTTCAAGGTGAAAGTCATCGTAGCTTGCGTAGTATAAACCCAGCTCCCAACCCAACTTTGTGAATAGATTAACGGCGATATTTTTTTAAATCGCGTGATAAGAGTCTCACATTAGCGCAGCACGTTAACGCTGATAATGGCCCACCACTAATATATATGTATGTATATCTTATTATATATATATATATATATAAACACTGCCTGTCAAAAGTTTGGATAAAAAAAATTATTAATAATAAAAAAAATAATTAACAGGAGTTCTTCGTCAAGAGTTAGTGGAGTTTCTCTCCTTCTTAATGTGTTTGGGATCATCAGTTGTAATGGACATTATGGCAAAAACCACTTAACTATGTAAAAAAAACAACAGTCCAACAACTGCAACTGCACAATTCCACAGTTCTAATTCCATGTGTTCCTTATTTTTTTTAATCAATCTGCAATGTAGAAAATAATTAAAGCAAAGAAAAAACATTGAATGAGAAGGCGTGTCCAAATTTTGACTGCTAGTGTCCGTATATATATGTGTGCGTATACATATATATATACAGTAAGCCCCCGTTATTTGCGGGGGTTACGTTACACGAGCTCCCACGTATAATGAAAAACCGCGTTGTTGTGTTTTGGTCAAAAAATGCCTTAAAAGGCCTATTTTTATAGTGTAAACCCTAAATATGTCCCCAGATTTCATTTTAAACAGTTTAATACATTACCCTTAACGAAAATGTAAAGATAAACCCGACGTTTAAATACGGAAAAGTCACGAACGAGAGAGGGGGAGAGAGAGAGACGATCCGTGCGCTCCAGAACGAGCGCGAAAGAGAGAGAGACAGACAGAGAGAGAGAGAGAGAGAGAGAGCGAGCGCGCGAGAGAGACAGACAGACAGACAGACAGAGCGAGAGAGAGCGACAGACAGAGAGAAAAAAAAAAGCGGAGAATATTTGCAGGTTCCGCATTGTTTTGAATATTTCTGCGTAAAACGATCAGTTTCTTTTTTAATCTAGATTAAAAAAAAAGCGTGCGACTGGATTCGCGAGTCCCGATCCGCGTAAATCTGGGGGTTTACTGTATATGTATATATATAATGTGTGTGAGTGTGTGTACATATATTAGGGCATTAACACAAAAGTCAACTACAGAGGCACGAGTCGACATCCCCCCCTGAGAGAAGTCGACTGGTTGTGTGTTTTTTCCTCTCTCTGCTCTGTGTACACAGTGTAATCTCTGCCTTTGATTGGCTGATGCTGACACACGTTCCTTGGTTTAACCAATTATTATAGTCCCTTCATAAAAGGGGCGAGGAGAATCTAAACACAAGACCACAACAAGACGAGAGACATGCAGCAGAGAAGACAGACACACATCACATGTGTGGAGATCCTTCACTCTAGACACAAACAGCACGGAGACCTGCAGAACCTGCAAGTCGGTGTTAAAGTACAGTAACAGAACCAGCGCTCTGCATCTGAAACGGCACCACTAGCTAACATGGCTAGCGCTAGCACTACAGGGAGTTGTCCCGCTGCGGCTTAAACTGTTCCCACTCTCAGTTCTACACCTAAATTCAAGGTATCAGTCTTTGTTTTGTTTTGTTTAGTTTATTTGTGATGTTGACTGTTAATGTTACAGAGAACTTTAATAAAAGTTGCTCAGAGTTGGACGCCTGTGTTCCTCCGCTGCGTGTCTTTTCAAAAGACTCGTCGACTCAACTTAGACTTTGCTGACTGACTTGTCGCCCTTATATATTATTCCTAGATTGTGTTTTATTTTATTCTATTGTTTTTCATGTTTGCTGCTCTTTGTTCTGTCCACTTTCTGCTGTGACAATGCTAATGCACTTGTGGGACTAATAAAGGTTTATCTGATCTTATTTTATCTTATTGCATATTATTGCATGACCGTTGTGATACAATAACGGGGCGAAAAGCTCAAACTTGGTCGGGGCACATTTTTCTGGCCTCTCAGCCTGGAGAGTGCTGCTGAAAATAGAGCGAGGAACCACTTAACCGTCACTCATGCGCGAGTTCGCACCGCGGGTGAATCAGAACAGCTGAAAAGGCGCTTCAGGTCGCCGTCACTGTCGGTTTGCGCGGTAATTCTATCGGCGCGGCCCACGCTCTCTTCCTCCCTCGGACGCTCACCTTGTCAGGCTCATGTTTGATATCAACGTGGATCTGATTCGCAGGCCGGAGCGTTTGTTACACACGGGCCAGTAACTTTACCCAAAGAGACAACCGGAATCTGTCAAAGCGCCTGTCTCCTCGGTAGCATCCAGGTGGAGATGACACCCGCCCAGAGCACGAGTTCAGATTTGTATTTGTCTTTCCGAAACCACTTAATGTGATCACAGAATTAAAGTTTCAGCAAGTCATTGAATGATTGCTGCACCGAAGGAGTCGCGAGAGCCGGATAGGGTTTCCAGTGGCTTTAACGGATAAATATCCTAAAGCAGGACCTTTTGTTCGCTCGTTTAAACACTAATATTCGCTTCAGCTTTTTTAAGGAACGCTCGGTTGATTTGGTTTATTTGGTCTTGGATTTGATTGCGATTCACTGCTACTCAGTTTATACATTTCTGTCACACCAAATAAAATTTTGAGTCAGAACAATGCATATGGGCTTGATTTGGGTCAAAGAGAATGCAAGTATATGTAGACTTTAGTGCCTTTGTACATGAAGAAAGTTATATTCTTAATATACAGTACTGTGAAAAAGTGTTAAAACTCTTACATTATAACAAATACTAACAACATTAATACAGTAAACGGAGGTTTTCTGTGTGGCAAAGTGTTCACTGAACCATTTCCAGACCTCTTTCCTCATGGAAGCCCAGTTTTACTTGCAGCTCCATCAAATCCCTGGTTTGGCTCTTTTTACTGCAGTAGATTAAATTAGGTGCTGATTATGGAATTTTATTCATTCACCCAATGACTGGAGGCCCTGAGCAGAAACCTGGATCCAAACCTGTGTTCTTCTAATCAGCTCACAGAATATCTATGTATCTGTGTATCTATGTATGTGTGTGTGTGTTTGTGTTTGTGTATGTAAATGTGTGCACCTGTATGTGTATGTCTGTCTCTGTGTGTGTGTGTGTGTGTGTGTGTTTTTGTGTATATGTGTGTGTGTGTGTGTGTGTGTGTGTGTGTGTGTATGTGTGTATATATGTGTGTGTGTGTGTGTGTGTGTGCACTCATGCGTTCCTTCTGTTCCCCCTGCAGGATTTGTTTTCCATCAGTGCGTATGTCTATGCCCAGAAGCCTCAGCTGGACATCCACAGTTTTGAAGGGAACTTCACTCGGGTAAGAAGGAGTAAAGCCTTAAACATTGCATTATTCCGTTAAAACCTGAATCAGTCGGATTGTGAGGACTATTGGTTACTCATAAGAGCACTTTGGCGTTTATGTAGTGGTTAATTAGAGGGTTTTGGAACGTAAAGCTGCTGGTTTCTCGTGTTCTTGAGTTCCTGGAGATGACATCAGGGGCCTGCGTGGCTCCTCCCAGTTCACTGGCTGAGCAGAGCTCCTTATTAACAGCAGATTAGTGCAGAGAAAGAAAGCGAGAGAAAATGAAAGCGAAGGGAGAGGGAGCCCCCACACAAAGCTCGTCTTTGTGCGAAGTCTTCACTCTTGGCCACACAGCAGGCGGAGGATGGAGATCACTTCCTGTGCTGACTCACACTCATGAGCCCCCTCTGGAACGAACTGCTCCAGGATCAGACCTTTCCTGGCCATCAGCAGAATATGAATGGGACACACTGAGCCTAAAGCAGCTGAGTGAAAACTAGAGCTGTTGCTGTCCGTTATGTTAGTAATTGGGAAGTCTAGGGATTATTTTGACAATAAAATAAAAAATGTTTAACACTAAACAATTAAAATGGGCTTAACCCGAATACGCTGCTCAGAGTTCAGAGGCCTCAGTCGTTCATGGATTTTTTCTTAGAACCGAACTAATAATAAGCAGATATCCTACTTTTTTTTTGCTTTTTCGTGACATATCATTCTAGTTAGGAATGTAGGAATGCACCGGCCATCGAAAATCTTCGGGAAAAAAAATGCATTTTCTGTTTCGGACATTTTTTTTTTAAACACAACCAAAACAGTGATGATGCAATTAACAACCGCAACCTGCAGCGCTAGACCGTGTTAGAGTCCGCATGTCTGCCATGTGGCGCATTTCCATGTATCTAAGAAAGACGCGCAGAAAACTGTTGGTAAAGTGTCATGCAGAAATTTCTAGTGGGGGTGCATCCACAAAGACTTTCTCAACGTCAGGATTCATTTATCATTCAAAATCTAAACATCACGATGGAGCCCAGAAGTGGCGAGAGCTAGGGATGGGTATCGTTAAGGTTTTAACGGTATTACTACTTCTATCGATACCACTTATCATTTCGGTACTTTAACAGTACTTTTATCGGTACTTTTTGTTGTGTTTTTTAATTAAAAAACCAAAACATATTGAGAACAGAAATAACACTTTATTTTTTA
>JBBPDC010000141.1:4184823-4196173 GCA_037974485.1 Hemigrammopetersius urotaenia
AGGGCAAACGGAAAACAGAAACAGAAAAAGCGAAAACAAGGCACGGCCTTAGGGCAACGCCAGTCCAGGCCGTGACAGCGTCTTATATGGACTAAAGTAATGGGAGCGCTGTACGTATCGGCTGGTTTTTGTGGGGGTCAGATGTCCCATTACTTTTGTCCATATTAAATAGCTCAGTGCTGGTGTATATATATGTATGTACTCAGTATCTGTGCCAGTCCAAAGTGGGCAAAATCACAGGATCTGAAAAATTCTGAGCAAACTCATGAGCTCTGAGCAATGCGTCGTAAGACAGAGATGTTCATTTTTACTGAGTCCAAGTCAAGTCTCAAGTCTTTTGAGTGGCAATGTTTACAAATGGCGACTATAAATGTGGGATTTTTGAGTAAATGTTGAGCTCTAAGGCCTAGTTTCCCAGACAGGGATTAAGCCTAGTCTTGGACTACCCTTTCATTTTCAATGGAAAATCTCTATTCATAGCACTACATAATCCAGGACTAGGCTTAGACCCTGTCCGCAAAACCCACCCTATATGTTTAGAAGATATGCTAATTGGCCACGCCCCGCGATTCCAATTGGCTGTTGCTTAGCAGGGGGTGGGGCTGCATGCTGTGATCCCTCACCAACATGGAGGATTTGCCTTAAATGATCTTAAATCTAAATGTTAAATATGAAATATATATCTCTCACTCTAAATGTGAAACTCCACAGTTAGATGGGGCTCGGTGACCCCTTTCCAACGACGGTCCAACGACCCCTCGAAAACCGTTATTAGCTGAAAACCGTTCACCTCTGACATAAGAAATGGGACACCGTGGCGAGGTGAGAGGTTTTTGGGTCGTTGGAAAGAGTTAACAAACTTATCTGAAAGCTTACATTCTTAAAGCAAATTCTTTAAAATATCATTTGGTTAAAAATAAGTTACCCTCTAAATGTGCCCGCCTCCCCCATATGAACAAGAAATTGTTAATTCCCCCAAGACCCAGATACCACCTACAATGCTGGAATGGCCTGCAATGAAACTGGTGACACACTTTTGTTTAGTAACTGATTAAACCTTATCTTTTAATTTTACTCACACATTTGTTATTTGTCATGACACTAATCAATCTTCGGAAGTGAGCCTGTTCACGGCAGAGATGTTAAGATGTTCACGAGGGTCTATCAGAGGTTATCTAGAAAGAATGACTGTGTGGAGAACAGAGTCTGTGAATGCCATGATGACGTAGATAAGGAGCATTATATAGTGTGAGAGAGGTGTAAGATGAGAAGGTCAAGTTAAAGTTCTTTCCCAGTCTTTTGCCCCATGGGGACCTTTGTTTAGGGGCCTCGAGCAAATGCATGGCTTTCTAGCCCTCTAGCTTCACCCCTATGATGAAAAAGAGAATGAGTAAGTCTGACAGAGCGAAATGAGCAAAATGGAGAGCACTTCAGCAAGGGCTGAGGATAAAAGGCAAGCAGGAGGGGAGATCTAAAAAACATGTTTACTCCTGGCAGTCTGGCTTAGAGTTCTAATGTTTCACTGCTGGCAGAGGTCCTATGGAGAAGAGAGAGAGAGAGAGAGAGAGAGAGAGAGAGAGAGACAGAGCTGCCTCTCTTTCCAGCTTTCATAAAAGACTGCTGGTTTCAGTGGCTGCCACATCACAGCTCCTCCTGCCTCAGACCGATGCCCTCCTCACTGTCTGCCCACGAAACCCAGCATAACGTCTAACCTTACTCTCTCAGCGCAGTCCAAACAGGCCTGGACTTTAGAGTCCGAATAATACATCTGGTAGTCTGAGGAACCCCTGACTGAGGAAACCCTCCAGAGGCATCCAGAGGTACAATACAATCTTCAATCACTTCTTGAGCACCTACTGATATGTGGCACAGCCGATGAAGAGAGATGCATGACCTCAAATTGCCTTTTTAAAGAGAAAATCCAACACATTTTATTTATTTACTTATTTCTTTATCTACCTAAGAAACAATGAGTGCCACTCAGTTGATGCCAAATGTTCTTTTCTAGAAACAGGATTGTTCGCAGCAGTGGTGGCAGGAACCAGCTCCTAAAAGATCCCTCACAGAGAGTTATTGCACAAAGTTAATACAAATTCAGTACCTTGCTTTAGTCTAAAACAATTTTCAAATTTATTTCTACTAGAAAAGTGCATGCAGGACAATTTCAGGTAAAATAGTACCCAAAGGAAACATATTTTTTATTTCTTACTGTTTTACCAATATTGCCATTATAAAACACTCAGAAGACTGTTTCATTGGTTTACATGGATATATTAATGGCTTACGAACTTCACAACCTCTGGTTCCTATCACTACCACTGTAAAGATATCTCAATGTGTACATTTTCCTACTTTATTTTTTAATATCAAACCACTTACTTAAGTTGCATCTCACTGATTTCAATTTGCAGCTATTTTATTACATTGAAAATGAGGCAAAAAGGTTTTTATTTTGTCACAAACTACCATTATGAACAACAGGGGCGTCAGAAGCATTTTTAATGTGAGGGTGACGCATCAGTCTAGGCGTGGGGGCAGGGTCTAGGCGTGGGGGCAGGGTTTGGCGCGGGGGCGGGGTTTGGGTTGGGTGGGGGGCGTGCAAAGTCTTGGTCCTTTTAGGGGGTGGGTGTGTTTGAAAACTGCTGTTTAATCTTGAATCTTGAATTTATCGCGAAAGAATTCACTCCATTTAATCGATAGGAGAATACACACCACTGGAAATCCGTTTTTTATGTTAAATTTGGGGGGGTGACACCCATGATGAGCAAGCAAATATATGAAACGTTTCCATAAAAATTTGGATTCTTAATGTGCGTACACACTCAGAAACAATAAAGGTAGCATGCAGGTTCTTTTACACAGAGATGCTGATCCATTTTACTATAACTAATGTTGACATGCACACAGACTGGCTGTTCTAGGGGCAGGTCTCACAGAGTTAAACCAGAGAAAGACTTGTTGACATGTTACATAAAATAGCATGAAATTGACCATATTCTGAAAGCTGACTTTAATTTTCTTTGCAGTCAGGCATCTGTCATTTTTTCCAAGTTGAAAACATTGAATTACTCCTGGAGTTGTTCCCCTCCACTATTGGGCAGCTGGTAGCCTAGTGGTTAGGGCATTTGCCCTGCTACCAGAATGTCCGGGTTCAATTCCCAAGACCGCTAGGCACCGCTGAGGTACCCTGAGCAAGGGACCGTCCCCATGCACTGCTCCCTGGGTGCTGTGTTTGTAGCTGCCCCCTGCTTCACTTGGTGAATGAGTTAAATGCAGAGGAAGTATTTTGTGCTGTGGTGTGTTCACGTATGACACATTTTCACTATTGCTGTCATTTAACAGATGAGTTTTGTCGCCAAACTTGTCCTCCAAGACTGGAGTTGTGTCCCTTCCAAAAGCAATGGCTCTCAAACTGATATTTAGGGACCTCCAGGCAATCCAGACCTTTACTCCAATCTAACTTGCAACACCTAGGGATAAAAAATGTCATGTGTTTGCGGGTCCCTGAGAACCAGTTTGAGAACCACTGCCCTATAAAACCTTTCAGTGGATGCTTGTTTAACAGATCATCTGATGCTAATGCTAACCGCTAATGCTAACCATTTCTTAAGCTATAAAGTTTTCTGATTCTGATTATTTATTTACATTTACGTTTTCTTTAAGGGTAATGCATTAAACTGAGTTTAAAATGAAATTAAAGTGTTCTGGGAGCAGATCTGGGGGCATATTTAGGATTTACACTATAAAACTAGGCATTTTTAGGCTTTTTTTTTTTTTTTTACCAAATCACAACAATGCAGTTTTTCATGATACGCGGGTGCTCTTGGAACGTTACTTTTTTTTTACCCCCCTTCTTTTACCCTGATGTTGGTCTGTGTTGCGAATGTCTTGCTTTGTATGTTACACCTATGGTTCAGGAGGACGATATTTTGTCTCACTGTGAATTTAATGTGACAATAAAGCTCTACTTGATTTGACTTGACTTGAAATGGGAAATTTGCATGGCAGGAATCTTTTTAATGGTTAAACAACGTTGGCACAGTGCAAAGATTCTGTACTAAATATTTTTTCCCTAGTTCTTAATGTCCAAGCCAAGAGCCAATTCGGGACCTTTTAGAGCACAAAGTTTGAGTTTTCTCTTCCAAACCCATCTGAGCACATCTGTCTGAGCAAAAAAAGGACAATGGAAAACGAATACAGCTCCCTTCCCTCATTTCTTTCAATCCAAATCCAGAGCAAACACCAGAGTGAAATCTAGGGTAGCAATATGAAAATATTACTGGTGTCAATATTTCTTTCCCCCCTTCGGGTGACACAGCAGTACTTTATGGGGATCATGGGCCGCGGTTTTCTCCTGCCTTTATTTCTTGAGTCAAAAACTGTCTCGGCTGTGATCTCTCGGATAAAAATAGCAAATGAGGTTCAAGCGTGTCTTTTTGTCCCTCAGCATTTGTCTGGGAAAGCCTGTGTTGTGGGAACTCCCAGCAGAGAAGCGTTTAATAAAAAGGCCTTAATGGAGATGACAAATGGCCCCTGATTCGAAAATGGCTTAGGCGAGATGTGTGGTGTACGTTTTCCATCCATACACTCTTAAAAATAAAGGTTCATGAAAAGTTCTTTGGCGTGAACTTTAAAACAACACTTTCACATCTCATAGTTGTAAAGAATCGTCCAGGGAAGGACTCTTTAGGGAACCAAAAGTGGTTCTACTACATAATTGCTCCAGAGGACCCTTTTTGGCACCTTTATTTTCAAGAGCATAAGCTTGCAACTCATTATCAAGTTTATCGCTGCTTTTACTGCACTTTTTGGACTCTGTTAGTCATGCATTACTGGAGTCCACAAGGGGAGGAATAACGTGAGGTCACGTCACACGCGCTCTTGGCTCTGCTGAGCTCATTAGGGTTTCATCAGCTGCACTCACAGCCCAGCAAGATCAAACACAGACAGGCTATGATGCAAGCTCAGGGCTGCCTTAAGGTCTAGGCCTGCTAACTGCACTCTCAGGCAAAAGTGTATGGAGGCACTGATTGAATGATTACTGGTAGGGTTTTATTTGTGCTTTGTGTTTTAATTAAACTTGAAATGAAATATATGTGACAATCCAAGCTTTCTCCAGAAAAATCATGGATACTTTATCAGCTGCCCTAATATTGTGGCAGTCCACTCTCTGGAGCCAAAACAGCACTGAGCTGTTGAGGCATGGACTCAATTTAGTTCAATTATATTTATGAAGCAGTTTTTACAACCAACGTTGTCACAAAGCAGCTTTCCTGAACCCAGGTGACAGAAGCAAGGAACCAAGACTCAAAAAGTGAGTCCTTTGGTCCTCTGGTGGATCTGGAGAGAAAGAAAGAGTCTCTATGGAGGTTACTAACAATAGAAGGCTGTCGAGTACAAACCTAATCACTGTTGAACAGATTGGCCATCTATGGCTAACAGAGTGGGTAAAGTTTGAGTGAGGAGGAACAGTTAAGAGTCAGTAGAGGTAGTTTGTGTTGGAGTCTGAGTGAGGAGGAACAGTTAGAGTCAGTAGAGGTAGTTTGTGTTGGAGTCTGAGTGAGGAGGAACAGTTAAGAGTCAGTAGAGGTAGTTTGTATTGGAGTCTGAGTGAGGAGGAACAGTTAGAGTCAGTAGAGGTAGTTTGTGTTGGAGTCTGAGTGAGGAGAAACAGTTAGAGTCAGTAGAGGCAGTTTGTGTTGGAGTCTGAGTGAGGAGGAACAGTTAGTGTCAGTAGAGGTGTTTTCTTGTAGTGAGGAAGAGTTTGAGAGTCGCTAGTCCACAGTAACAGGAACAACAATGTCCACCAGAGCGTTAAAGCAGCAGTTGCCCTTGACTGGGGGAGGAGCAAATGGGAAGGAAAGCAACTGAACCTGCTGAGGACACTTGAGCAAGGGGCCGCAGCAATTTTATCTTATCTCATCTTATCTTATCTTATCTTATCTTATCGTTAAGCCTTAGCTACCCAAGACACTGTTGCTGGTTTAATAGGTACTAACAACAAGTTCTGGAGATGCTCTGACCCAGTCCATTGAATCTGGCAAGACCCTTTTTTACACTTCTCCACTTTTTCCTACTCCCAACTTAGCAACTTCTAGGACTGGCTGTTCAGTTGCTACGTAACATATCCCACATTTTAACAAGATAATCAGTATTAGTCACATCACCTGTAAGAAGTTTTAATGTTGTGGCAGATCAATGGGTTACACACTTCTAAAAGAGATTAAATGAAACACATGTGGTGCTCAGAGACAACACATGTTGTGACTGGTCAAGAACAAATTTAAAATGTTTAAAGACTTGCACTGATTTCTGAAATAATATAAAATTGTATACATGTCTTTTTCTCCCCATTATTGTATAATTTATATTTATTTGCATAGAAAATGCTAATTATTAAATGACATTTTGTTTTATATTTCTGCAAGGAGTTGAATTCAGATTAATTACACATTAAAAGAGCTGTGTTCTCTGTAGACTTCTAACAGCGGCAGAATCTATAATGAATATGAGACTGTGGCAATTTATCACTCACCACTACGGCTGAGGCTTTTCAAAGAACTGAGCAAAACCATTTACTACTCACACATTAGAACACATTCTTATTGGTCCATGTGAACTTGGACACAAAGTGTTCAGTAAAGTGGATACACCAGTAACATTTCTGGGGCCCCTTTGAATTCCAGTAGAAATTAATACTGGAATTAATGTTAGTTAAAAAAGTTTCAGCCATTGAAGCACATGGTGTGTTTTGCTATTGTTCATATATGGCCACTGTTGCTTTATAAAAGAAGCAAAAGAAGTCCATTTTTTTCATCAGTTTTGATATTGTGTAAATGGCAGCCGGCTTTATTGTATAACAACAACAAAAAAGTGGCCCTACATGTCCTAGATATTTCCAATATACAGCTTAGTATTGAACTGAACAGCTTTGCCTTCGTTTTTAAGAACTGCTGACAATATTCCTCCTCATTTCCAAATAAAAATATTGTTCTTTAGAGCATTTTAAAGGAAATGACAAAAACATGAATAATTCAAAGAAACAGCTCTTAAACATAATGGCAATAATGAGTTTTGAGGAACTTCTAGTAGTGTTTTATCATCCAACTGGTCTCGATTACAGCAGTGTTTTATACTTTTCCTCATTAAATAAGATGTGATTCAGCTGATCACTAATCAGTCCCTCATAAAGCAGAATGAGGTGCTTGTGGAGGGATTCTTAAAATAAATTGCAGTGTGAACAATAAAGAGTTTCATATTTTCTCTTTTTCAGATGGTCATCACATATGGGAGATGGAAGCCAAAGTTGACAAGGACTCGTTCAAACCAGTAAGTCATTCACATTCAGCACTTCTACATTTCATTGCCATATGAAGTTAAACAAATGTTAAAAATATTCTTCATATGAGTGTGAGATTACATTACTCCATTCATCATCACACATTTACACAGTGTAAATGTAAGAATATAATGTAGGAAAATGTAGGGGAAAAAAATAATAATAATGAAACGAGTCCACCATTACATAGACTCCACCTCAAAAAAACCTGTACTAAATAGGCACCATCCACATTTCACAAGTGTGTACACTTACAGTCCAAATACATACTTTCAAAATGAGTCATCTCAGTCAAAATGAGCACTCGTCCCCTAAAGGGAAAAACCTTAAAAATGTTGGTACAAATTTTCTATTTCCGTTAAACTATATTAAAATACATTATACAAAAAAATAAACTATAGCTAAATGTAAATGTACTGTAATTTTTCCATGGACAAGTTTTATTATGAATATATAGTCAATGTCCAAATGTGCAGAAATGTGCTCTTTGAAGGACGTATACCTACTTTCACTTTGAGAAAACACACTATGTTTTTGTATTTTTTGTGTATCACAGATGTATGTGAATTTTAGACTCCTACTGTTGTAGTGTGCTGCCAGGGTAGAAATTGGAGACTGACCTTTGCAATATTATTATCACAGATAGAAATATGCAAATGAGCTTCTAATCACAGTATTTGTACTATGCGTTCTGACCTGCCACAGTTCCAGATGTGTTTCTGTGAATGAATCAAAACATTCGTATAATCCACCAGCCCTGATTTATCTCAGTCAAAAGTAATGCAGGTCAGTCTTTAAGCGTCTTGCATGACTGACTTATCAGTAAATGTATTAAATATGTTACAAAATTGCATCAGACTTGCATTACTTGGAAGAAAATTAATCACACTACTAGAATTTTGTCCTAAGCGTACAGCCCAAGTGCACACACGTAACAGCCAGCTGACTCAAACTCTCAAAGCTGAAAGACCACAGTTTATGCTTTGGAATTAGACTGTGTCTGTGTGTGAGGCAGTACACCTGCTCCCCACACACACACACACACACACACACACACACACACTCACGTACTACTAAAATATGAAAATATGTCTGTCTGCAGGCTCTAAAGTCTAGTCTGTTGGATCAGGCCCATTCTAAACACGGACAGTACATAGCCAGTGATCTTCTAAGCAACATGGAATTTGCTTGAATGAACTGTTGGTCTTTTGTCTCAGTCTGGGAATGTGACAGAATGGCCCTGCAGCAAAAGCACTGATTTTTTTATAATCCTTAGCTTGTTTAAATCTGAGACGCACTTCCTAACTGTCATCTTTTAACACACTTTTTAACTGGGTTTCTCACATGAAACACTTCATACACCAAGCACTTGATGTCTGGGCTATTCAGCACTTGAATCCCTGAAAAATGAGAAAAATATAAATACTTTTAAAACTGTAAAAATAACATTGATGTTAATTGACCATTTACTGCATTTTCAGTGTGAGACGCATCAAGACTGACCTGCATTACTTTCAACTGAGATAAATCACGGTTTTGGATTATATGAATGTTTTAATTCATCAACGCATTCACAGAAACTCATTTGGAACTGTGGCAGGTCAGGACGCACAATACAAATACTGCAATTAGAAGCTAATTTACATATTTCCTTCTGTGGTAACAGTACTGCATAATAATACGTAAATCTTCGATTCCTACCCTGGGTGACGCCCCACACTAGAATAGTAATTAAAAAAATGCAAGTTCATTTAAATGGACTGTACTGCTGTTTGTGGTGTTCACTGTTTAAATGGCAATAAATGCACTGAATTCTTGCTTAGAATGCAAAGTTTAGGACTAAACTCAGTTTGAGGCTTGTTTACTCATAGAACAGGTTAGTAGACTTAAAGGAGATCTTGTAAACAGTCCAGTTTGACTATATCCTACTTGTCATAGTATTGACCATCCAATGATCTAAAAACAGGCCATTTTACAAATGTTACAAAAAAATATTCCTTGAATATGAACCTGCTTTCATATATCGTATTGTGCAAATCTCAGACCATCGGAGAAAATGGTTTAAGTGGGAGGCAAGAATTTATTTGTTTGAAGAATCACCAACATTAGAATTAAACAAATACAAACCAGTCCTTTAGGAAGGCCCTTACAGTGATCCCCCGACAAGTCACGGTTCAGAGTTCAGTGTCATTTGCTGATTTTTTCTTAAAACCGAACCAATAATTGTTCACGGAAACCCCCTGCAAATATCCTCCATATTTTTTTTTTTTTGTGTTACTTTTTCATGCATTTAGTACAAATTTTTAAAAATATATGTAATTTTGTAACATCAATATGAATATAATTTAGCTAAATTACATTTTAAAAATATAACTGTATACTGTCAAAATAAAACTAAGCAAATGTATTAGAAAGCGTGTCTTGGGATGGTGAAATACTGCTGTACTGCTGTACAATCCGAGAGTGTTATTCCTTTCTCCTTGATGATGATTGTCTCTGGCAGCTGCAGTCCAGCATTCTCTTTACATTTTTTTAATGGTACTGTATTAAGCTGAGTTTAAAGTTAAGTTAAAGGTTTTTTTTAGGGTTTAGGCTATAAAAATAGACATTTATAGTCTCTTTTTTTTTACCACATCACAAATTTTTTACCAATTCGCAGGTGCCCTTGGAATGTATTTTGGGAGTTTATTCGATTTACATTTACCTTCCAATGCCTAGTTTATCTAATCAATTCTTAATTAAATTAATCAGGAGTCCCATCAGCAGTGGTTGGAGTGCATGGAGAAGTTTCTTTACTTTTTACAGTGTTTATATGTATTTATATACATCTAAATGTAAATTGCTTTTATTAACAGTCTCTTCCCAGATAAATATTTTTTTCTTGATTGCGTAAGACTTTTTTGCACTGCGCTGTGTCTTCATACTAAATCATCTTCAGCCGTGCACTCGATTTCTAAGATAAACGAATATTTTGAGTTATTGATACAATAAATATCACTGACCTGTCTGAAAGCCAGTCTTTGTCTAGCGCCTTGTGGTTCACAGCTTTATACGGCTTCCACGCCTGGTTTCAGCTCCGGCTGAGTGAATGGAGACCATCTGCCTGAATGGAGTATTAATGTGTTAGACATTTTTTTTACAAGGATCTCTTTGATTTTTGCCCTTCTGTGCCCTGCTGTCTGCATTTATATATTTACTTAATACGAACCAGTTTCTAATGCGCCCTAAACCACACACTTCCTTATGTCTCAGAAGCTGCCTTATGCAACATTCCAAGCTCTTGCTCACTTTCTTGACAAGATTTCACTTGGGCGCTTCATGCCTCGAGATGCTACACTTATTCTTTATCTCCATATCTGGCCTGACAGCATGTTATCAAAACGCAGAAAAACACTCAAGCACCAGAACCTAATTTGCGAGAGTTTGCTGTGGAATCAGGACTATGCAGCTGAAAAAGACATTATAATTAAAGGTATCCATAGGATTCTCTGGACTGATGGCAATAAAGAACCATCTTCGCTTTCTTTAAGAACCCAAACACACTGAGCTCTCTAATGCATCCATATAATGAAAATGTTAATCATTAAACATAATTTCGTCCTCCGAAATTCCTTATTATCGCATCTCTAATTAAAATACCTAGAGATGCAACATCGCAACCTTCACTGCAGGTGAATAATTAGGCTACTCTGTGTGTGCCCTCTGTAGGGCTTTGCCCTCTTTTGTTTCTTTCTGTGTGTTCTGATGCTCAGTTGGCCCAAACAACACTGACCAGAGAAAGCTGCTGAAAGAATATTTATGAGACGAAAGGTCCCATGAAGAACCTTTTAGTAGGAGTGGTAGTAGCCTAGTGGGAAAAACACGTGTCTATGAACCTGATGACCACAAAGCTGACAATAAGACTGTCTCTGTAACTAAGGACTTTAAGACCATGCCTGTAACTAATGACTGTAAGACTGTCTCTGTAACTAATGACTGTAAGACTGTCCCTGTAACTAATGACTGTAAGAC
>JBBPDC010000141.1:4198065-4208364 GCA_037974485.1 Hemigrammopetersius urotaenia
AAGACTGTCCCTGTAACTAATGACTGTAAGACTGTCTCTGTAACTAATGACTGTAAGACTGTCTCTGTAACTAATGATTGTAAGACTGTCCCTGTAACTGATGACTGTAAGACTGTCTCTGTAACTAATGACTGTAAGACTGTCTCTGACGGACGTTGGCCAAATGCCGTAAATGTAAAAACAACCAAAAGTGAAATACATGCAGTTTTGCACAAAAGACAGTTCAGAGCTTCTAGTAGAAACCGTTTCTAAACTGGCCGTATGTGCAGCTGTATCAAGGTTAAAAGTCCAGACATCTGTTCGTTCCTCAGACATCGCATCAGTCTGTCGTGTGACAGATGTCTCATTTCCTCCTGCCTGGCCTAAAATAGCCGTCTAGGTTCTATTTTAAACCTGTGGGTTGTGAGTTCTCCTTCTGCATGATCCCGTGTAAAAACTAAAAGCCATCTGAGATGGTGGGTGGAGTGTGTGGCTTTGAGCGATGGCTCAATCATAGTGAAAGAGCTTATGTTGCAGTATTGTGGTTTTTCAGAAGGGTGAGTGGTGACATCAGACTAGTGTTACTTATACAGCGTAGTCACATGATGGGATCCGTTGGCAGGTCTTACCTCAAGACTTTCTATTCCTTTAAGTCACTGGAAAATATTCAGTTCCACTGAATGAAGCCACTTAAGCCAGCATGTATTAGCCAGGTTAAAATATGCATTTCGTAATCTCTGATTTATAATTCACTCCTAGTAATGACTGCACAGTAGTTGCTGCGAAAAAAAGCTATATAGTTATGATCGTATATTAATGTAATAGCCATACGGAGTTGGCCTACATGTTGTCACAATGTAAGGGCTGTTCCCATAAAAGATAATTATAGACGACGAGAGACTGGAAGTAAATAAAGGCCTTGTATTAATGAAGGTGGCCATTCATTCCTTCTTACAGCAAGAAGGTCCTGTTAAACGAGTACAGTGGAATAAAAATGTCAGGATTTTTGCATGAAGGCTGGAGTTGTGGTTCAGCTCAGGTAGAAATTTCAACACAGACACAGCCCTCATGTATGAGTGCATTCCAAAAAGAAAAAGGCAGTATCAGCCCAGCCTTTCTCAACTTTTATCCTAATTTGAAACACATAATCCAAAAGACCTCAATTCCAAATACTATTTTCATTCATTTTCATTGACTTTGTGTCAACAAATTAAACAGCTCTATTCTCCTGCTGGGGCATCTGTAAATATGCAATTAACTAAAATCTGCACAGCTCAGTTGGAGCTGAAGCTTCCTGTAGCAGCAAAACATCTCCTAATGCATGCTTATGGCATATTAGTGCTGGGGAGAGCGCCAAAGAAAATAGCCTCTTTTATTATAGAAGCAGCTGGAAGTCTCTTGCGGTGATGATTCATCCCTTTTTCCTCCTCTTTCTTTAAATATTTTCAGTTGGGCGGGAGCACGTTGCTTCAGACACATGGTCTCATTGATGAGAATGTTTGTTTGGCTCTGGGTTTCCTAGCCACAAACCCACTCGATCGCACCGGCTCACATGAAGTCACATGAGCCTACTGTGTGTGTTTATTCGTTTTTCTCCTTTTTTTTCTTGTGGTGTCTCTCAGTTCCCACCATAAAGACGGAGCCCCATGATGACTATGACCTCCCTCACGTGTGTGTTCAGCAGCATCCCTCCAGCGTCAGCTTGCCTTCCAAGCCGTTTTACACTCAGCACGCTCTACCTGCCGTAGTGCCTTCGGACCACAGGGCCTGCATCGCGGCCGCCTACGTGGGCAGCCCTCAGAGACTCGCACTGAAGGCCTCGTCCCTGTCCTGCTCTTCTTCATCCCCCAGCACCAGCCCGAAGCTGCAGGATCTCTCCCCCACACACTTTTCCCCTCAGTGTCTCCCCGCAGGCGCCAACCCTGGGCCAGCCACCGTCCCTCACGTCTCCGCCATCCAGCCCACGCCAGGCCGCTACCAGCAGCCCATCCTTTACCCGTCAGGCAGTGCCTCTTCTTCTCCAGGCTCGCATCCCTCCACCCCAAGTTCTGCGCCCGAGCTCGTCTTTGCTCCCAGCCAGAGTTTGGGCCATTCACCAGTGTCGGGTGAGACCGCCACGCTGCCCAAAGCACCGGCGAGGAGTGGCTCCTCTCCTCTCCTGCAGAACGAGGGGGCACCTGCCGTGCTGGCTGTCAGCATTAAGCAGGAACCACAGGAACTGGATCAGATGTATCTAGATGATGGTAAGCCACCAAGAAATGCAGTACAGTCGACCCCCGGGTTACATTCCAAGAGCACCCGCGAACTGTGAAAAACCATGAATGCCTATAAATGCCTTTTTTGATATGCCCCCAAAACATTTTCATTTCATTTTAAACTCTTACATTTTAAGCTTAATACATTACCCTTAGAAAGAAAATGTAAACTCGAGAAACTGGACTGCAGCTACCAAAGATGCATCATAGGGCAGCAGCCAATCAGCAGCAAGACAAAATGAATAATTGGCTACTTTCAACACTCCTGCCTCTGAGTAAAGCAGTATTTCACCATCCCAAGACGCACTTTTGTATACGGTTGCTTTGTGGTCTCTCGACAGTACTATAAATTGATAGTTCTATTTTATATGGAAACATAGTTGAAGTTACATTAATATTTGTCACAAAATTAGTAAATTATATTTTTCTTAATAATTTAGCACTAAATTGCATGAAAAATTATATATCGTCATGAAAAAAAAAAATTGCAAGGGTTTCCACAAACAATTATTAGTTAGGTTCTAAGAAAAAATATGGACTGAGGCCATGAACTCTGAACCATGACTTCATGGGGGTCGACTGTAGCAGATTATTATCGATACCAGTCTTCAGTCATTACTACATGACAACTACGTCTATTCTATGTTTCTCTTGTATGCTGCACCACATTCTTAAGATATCCTTGGATTGAAACCAGTACTGAAGTTTTTGCTTCTTACTAACTCTAATTTGTGGTCTGTATGCATGAACATTTATTCTAACCAAAATCAATGTCTGCAAGTTTTGTATTAGTGCTCAGCTCACAACATACTACTACAATTGGATGTATAGGAACAGCGCATTATTTTTATTATAATCTGTCACTATTGTGTATATATATTATAAAATGAGTAATCATATGAGCACAGCAAACATTTAGTTTTATTTCGTGAAATCTGCATTTATGAAATCCTGTTGATGTGGGTTTTCTCTCTTTCAACGATGTGCACGAAAGATAAATGCTAATAGCTCCCCCTTGTGGACAATGCTCAGACTGTGGAGCATGACTTTAAAATAATGTGCAGAGATTATATTTATCACTCAAACTGCAAAGTGATCACTAAGCTGTTTTGCTGGGAATTTTTTTAATCAAGTAATTTGTGCTATTTGAGTAAACATGGCTGCCCAAATTCTAAGCTTATTTGCACTTTAATTTATTTTTTCCTTTTTGTAAAACATTTAGTTTGGCTCCAAAATTGCACTGGCAAATAAATGATGTTCCACTCTGCAAGCTAGCATAACTGCTTTAGTGGCATCATCCTAAGAATCTCACCATATTATTTTATTAAATTATAAAATGATTGTTCTTAAAACTCTTAGCAATCAACACATTAACTGACTGTTCTAGCCCATACACTAGTGCACAAATTCACGTAATCATAGTTGGTGACTTCAATAATCTGCACTTAGAAGAGCTAAGAATAAACTAAATTGACCTTATTTTAGCTTTGATTACCATTAGTTCCTCTTTCTACCTTGTCTTGAGCATGTACTAAAATCCCTTCCTGGAACCAGAGAACAGGAGCTTGTCTCTTTATGAATGACTCTCTTCAACTCAGACACTCTGAGTCAGATTTTAGACCAGAGCTTTGACCTTTTTTGAAATTGTTTTGTCGTTGACTGAGAAGGTCAACTATGACCAGAGCACACTGTTCTTACCGAGGTAAATAGAGTTTTGGCCTGAGTCTCCTCATACTTGGCTATTCATGATGGCCTTGATTTAATTAGGACTCAGTAGCAAGAGGCAACTGAACAGTCCCACATTCCCTCATATGCTCTTTTCTTTTTATTCAATATTAAGAGATACCTGCATATACATTCTACCTGTATCTACACTTCACTTCACGGGCCCTAATTACGAACTTCTTAGGGAATGTAAAGATTCTGATGCAAATGATAGCAAATGAATTGTTTTCCACATGGTTTCAATGTAGCAGTTCTTAAAAAGGATAGATCACAAGATTGCTAAATGGCAGCTCAGGGAAATAAATACAAGGCCTGATATTTACTTCCTTTTTAAAGCTGTCTACACAAAATAGTCTCGTATTTATTTAGAACCTTATATTGTCCCAGTAGTGTGAGTGGCCAAGTCTGGTCTCTCATAGCATAGCACCTCCCATCCAAAGTCCTAATATCCTCTGGCACACACTGCAAGCTTTAATTTATTTGTTGCTGTTAGTAAGAGCTTTATTCTGGCAGGTCTTCAAAATAACTTCAGCATGGATGTGGTGTTTTCACTGTTGCTTTGGAGACTTTCGAGCTTCAACATGAAACCAAACACTGCTGCAACCCAACTTGACTTTGGTTTATTTGATGGATTCCTCGCTTTTCCTGCTGTTTCAAAAGAAGATAAGTGGTACATTTAAACAAGCTCTGCTGGCGTTACTAAATAAACAGAATTGTGTTTGATTTAAAATTAAAGGAGCATTTAGGATCGCTAGTCAATTCTGTGCCAGCGAATTTTTTAATGCTTTCTAGGGAAAAAGTATTTATACATTTATAGATTATAGAACAAAAGCTTGTATTTAACCATTATCTGAATTTGATGGCACATTACTTGTATTGATTTATTTACTTATTTAAATCTCTTTGGGGGAACTTGTGCCAGTGCCAGTGCCAGTGACTCTACACCTGACTATACAAAGGAAAGTTTATTGTTTCCTCCCCGTTATTTAAAGCACTGATCTGTATCCTATCAATGACCAAACAGGAATCTGTTGAAGTGCTCTGACCCCACATGCTTGGCAAAAGGTCTTATTTCAGTGTTCAGCTAAGTGTCGTGGTGATTGGAAATATACCCCAGTGGTTATCTACCCTGGTGGTCTTGCACAATCATCTGATCACAGATTCCCACATAACGTCTTTTATTTCAGCAGGAGGTGCGTATTTGCAGTCATATACAAAAGTTTAAACACCTTTGGTCCAACAAAACATTTGAAACCTAGATTTTTAACAGGTCACCTTTTTTGCCTAATAGTTTTCCCAATGTGTTAAATTTGGGAATATCTAAAACTGATGATATGACTTTGCTTGATCTATTTCAGTTGGTTTGATCTGAGATTGATTTGCAAAATATATAAGATAAGGCAAGATAAACCTTTATTAGTCCCACAAGTGGGAAGTTTGCATTGTTATGGCAAGAAGTGTACAGAATAAAGGCAAGAGCAGCAAACCAATAGATTAAAAGCTATACAGTGCAACAAGATAAAATAAAAGTACACTAATACAAAAATAGAAATATAGACATATGTATGTGTATGCATATTTAACATATACATGTTTGTGTATATGTACATAGTGGAATAGTATATAGAAATATATTAGGGCATTAACGTCTCAAGTCGACTAGTCGGTCAGCAAAGTCGACGAGTCGTTTGATGACATCACACACACACAGCAGAGGAACACAGGCGTCCAACACTGAGCAACTTTTATTAAAGTTCTCTCTAACATTAACACTCAACATGACAATTAAACACAACAAAACAAAACAAAGGCTGATACCTTGAATTTTCTGGTAAATTTAAGTGTAGAACTGAAAGTGGGAGCAGTTTAAATCACAGCAGGATGACTCCCTGCAGTGCTAGCGTTAGCCATGTTAGCTAGCGGAGCCGTTTCAGCTGCAGAGCGCCAGTTCTGTTACTGTACTTTAACACCGACTTGCAGGTTGTGCAGGTCTCCGTGCTGTTTGTGTGTCTACAGTGAAGGATGTCTGCACATGTGATGTGTGTCTGTCTTCTCATGAATGGACTATTATAGTTGGTTAAACCAAGGAACGCGTGTCAGCGTCAGTTAATCAGAGGCAGAGATTGCACTTTGTACACAAGCGTGCACACAGAGAGAGGAAAAAATCACACAACTAGTCGACTTCTCTCAGGGGGTGTCGACTCGTGCCTCTGTAGTCGACTAGTCACGTTAATGCCCTAATATCCATCGTGTAGGTTTATAGTTACAGACTGTAAGTTTTATCCCTCTACCTCAATCATCAAAAGGGGTGTAGACCACCACTGAGTAGATGTTAATTGGGTGGTGGACCATTTTCGCCATTTAGTGTAGTTCACCGTGCTTGCACAGGCAGGGACTGAAATACGAGTCTGCTACGTTGAGGACACAGCACTACACTACACCAGTCGCTATGGTTGGTGCTGCTAAGTGGTGCAGTGGTGTTGCCGGTTTTACCATCGCCACTCATTACTATATAGCTCTGAGACTACTGCAGAAATGCTCATATGTATCTGTTATAGCTGTATGTACTGAACTGAACAGCTTTGTCTTCATTTTTAAGAACTGCTAACAATATTTCTCCTCATTTCCAAATAAAAATATTGTTCTTCAAAGCATCATTTTAAAGGAAATTACAAAACATCAGAATAAGAGAAATGATGCAGTGTTTACAGAACCTGAATAATTCAAAGAAAATAAATCTTTCATTCTCTCTTAAACAAAACAGCAATAATGAGCTTTGAGGAACTTCTAGTAGTGTTTCACCTCCAACTGGTCTCAGTGTGAGAGGAGAGAGTCAATTGCAGCAGTGTTTTATACTTTTCCTCATTAAATAAGATGTGATTCAGCTGATCACTAATCAGTACCTAATCAGGCATGAAATTCTTGTCATACTTATAGACATGCTGATTTAAAAATAAAATGCAGTTGTCTCGTATTTTTTTCCAGAGTATGTTGGCAAAAGTTCACTAAACAAAATAGTGTCCAGCCATCTCTGAGCAAGGCAACTAACACAAGTTGCACAGAAGCAGATGAGCTATAGTCTGTACTATACAGAAACATGATGGACCAACGAGGCAGGTGCGTCTAATAAAGGCCAGCAACATCTCTTTACCAGCGAGACGCATGTTAATATGATACGAGCAAGTCAGTGTCACTTCTGTGCTGAGAATTGAGCAAATAAATAGTATCTGGTGGGTCTATGGTGGTCCCTTTCTATTGGGGGGCTGGGGAAATGTGCAGATCTTCAACTAAACATCTTCAAAGTGCACATACCATAAATGCATATACAGTAATCCCCCAGTTTTACGCCGTTGTTTGTTCTAAGCGCTAATTTGTTTAGCGACCCAATTTGTGGTCGACAATATTTTTTGAGAAGTACTGGGACAGTTGAAATATAGCTCATACTGTTCTAAGTAAGGATGAGGGATTGTGGTCGAGTCGTAATGCAGGCAGGGAGAGGAATGTTTTTTATGTGTTGGCTTGTCAAATTATTGCCTGCCATTTCTCCCCTGGCGAGAAGGGGGACGTTCTACTGAGCACTCAACTCTAATCTGAACTCCAATGCAGCTCTGCAGCTAATCCTCCTTACGTCTTTTGGCAAGGATTCAGGGTTTTCCTTAAACTTCTCCGAGGTCTTGAAGGTGCCGTCAGCAACACCCAGTGTATTATATGAAGGAAAAACAGAAAACACTGGGTTATGAATGCTTTCGACTGGGTTATTCTCAGTCTATATTTAATGTAAATGCTTATCAGGTGTTAATACTCTCACATGCCAGAGATGTGCTCAGTCCTACTTTGGTATTTGTGTTGCGCTGTGATGCGAAACTAATACTCCATGGTTTATGGATAGCCTGTAATCTGATGTATTTATCATCGTTATATGCCTCTGTGGTTCCCTCTGATAAGATCCACTGGTGTTGCCAGGGCTTCCCTTTGGATTGCTCAGAGGTTCCAGAGGTCTTTCCTAATGGAAACTCTTACTAGAACTGGCCTCTAGCCTGGCTCAATATCTCCTCCAGCTTCTGAATGTGAGGGGCCTCGCTGTTATAAAGTATACTGTCTTGGCTGCTTACTGCAAGCCTCTGGGCCAGAATCTGAGCCAGACATGGATCCAGAGCCGGAGGGTCAAACAAGTAGGACCTGTGGTGAGAGAGGGCTGAATATGGAGGACTACCTGCGAGCCAGACATGTGTAGCTTTGGCTCCAATTAAAACCTTAATGTAGTGACACTTACTATAAATTACACCAATTCTAAATGCATTTAGAGTCCCAGAGCAGTCTATGAACACATCTAATATATTCATAAATAAATGAATTTTCAAGTTGACAAGGCTAACTAGTCCTGAAATCCCAGGACAGCTAAATGCAACAAAAAGTGCAGATGCTTCAGATACTTCAGGCTGTCCAAGAGGGACCAAATATTTGAGGGGAGGTCGGGCTTTTGTCTCAATGGATAAAAAATTCAGTTCTTTTTGTTCAGTCCATACGTTGCTAAGATGCAAAAAGGAGTTCTGCATTTATAGTTCCGGTGTCAAACATGGTGGAGGTAGTGTCAGTGCCCCGAAGTTGCTTTTGGTTAGTTTGGTTAGTTAGGTTGTTCTGGTAGAGTTGGTGATCGTTACCATGTTCATGGTAAGCTCAGTTTATGTCGCTCTGTTGTTGCAAACTTCCAATGCATGTCATTTCCTTAGAATTATGGGTCGTGGTGCAGATAGCAATATCTGATAATGATCAAGACAAGAAAAGCCAAAACTGATGACCTTTTGTGTCTTGTCTCCATATTTAGTTTGTAGAACCAGAGAAGAGCCACCATAAAGAAAAGAAAACAGCTTCAGGAGAGTTGAAAGACATGTGTGGTTTCTTTCTGAAGCTTGTTCAACAGGGATCTTTGAAAAACTTTGCATAATTAAATAAATGAAACATAAACAAAGTCTGACTCAGTAAATTTCTTTAAAATTCAGTAAAATTCATCCTGAAAGAGATTTTCAATTTAACATTGCTAATAGAAACATATAAAGCAAAAATGTAAAAAATACTTAACGTTACTGCTGTACTCTTGACTGTGTTTGAAGCCACTGCTTACTTGCGTCTCAAAGTTCGGTTGGAATTAAGCATGTATTGAAAATTTCTCACTCAAAAGCTCAGCTATTACACAGGTCAACAGGTCAAAATCATCACAGATAAGTTTGGGTGGGTTCTGTAGTGTTTCTCATGCTGATTTCAGATCTGTGTTTAGTTTTTCCTTGTGATGAAGTTAGTTCTATACTGCATGATGGTTGGTATAAGGATCATATAATAATCATATGCTACGTGTTTTTGAAGAAACAGTGGGAGCTGACTGACACTGATCATTATATCTATGCCACAGTGTGGACTTGCATGCAAGTCTATTGCAAATCTAATATTACTCATAATTCAAAAAGTTGATGTGACTGAAAAAACTGAAAGCAGATCTGAAACCAGCATGACCAGCTTGGTTTAGAAAAGTGTGTGGTGGTTTCTGATGATTGCAAATTTTTTTGTTGACCTGTGTTAGTGATTTCTCAGAGTGGATGACTAATAGTACTGCAGCAGGAGGCCTGGAAAACAGGTCCAGGAACATCTCGCGGCCTGTGGCTTGGCCAGCCGAGTCTGTACGTGTGTTGCTGGTCTTTCAGAATGTGAGAAAGCCAGGATGTATGTTTTTTTTCTGAGGCCTGTTTTTCTTGCCAGCTGCTGATTAACGCAATTAGCGCTCCCGAGAGTCGTGCTGCTTTTGGCCGTCTAACGAGGCTAGCAGTTACGCTAGGCTAATTGTTTGGGAGTTCCTCACTCTCCCTCCTTTTCCTGGAGGCGAGGAGCAGACTGGGGTCTCCACACTCTATCAGGCTGCCCCAGCTGTTGCATATCCGCTTATTCAGCAGGAAACAGGTTCCTGGATTACCTCACATCCACTTATTCACTTCCAGCCCACAGTCACAGCCATCCTGCTGCTAGGGCACCGTTTTCACCACCTAACACACATCATTTCAGCCATTGTTTATTTTTCAGATTTAAGGATATGGAGAAAAATAAGAAACGCCTCCATGTATGCAGTAGTGTTTGTGTGTGTGTGTGTGTGTGTGTATTGTGAGTTCAGTTGTGCGTGTGTGTGTTGTGCGTGCAGTAGTGTTTGTGTGTGTGTTGTGCGTGCAGTAGTGTGTGTGTGTGTGTGTTGTGAGTGTAGTTGTGTGTGTGTGTGTGTGTGTGTGTGTGAGTGCAGTTTCTATGGGCTGTATTCCAGCAGCTTCACTCCTGATTCAGTTTCTGATGGATGAAATCA